>JACTAT010000759.1:0-33610 GCA_014526335.1 Chrysaora quinquecirrha | reverse complement strand
ACATCTAGAAACTGTAAATTACAATCAAAGCTAGATTACGTTAAATGCACCCACTTATCATGAAGACTGACACCCTCCATCTGTGCCATTCCTAGAGAGAAGAAACCTACAAAAAAGCAGAGTAGTCCATCCAGTTTAGAATCCCCTTACATAAGCCAGTTTCCCTATATTCCCCCACCCCTTCCCCTGATCTCCCCTCCCATTGTTTTCCATACCCCTCCTCAATACCCTTCCCCCTGCCCAAACATTTCTCTCCTCATGATACAAAAGATGCAACTGCCTGTTTATCACAATACAGTGATTAATGAAATCCACCAAATAACAACAGGGCAGGTCATTGACAATTGTATACCAACTTCTGGAAAATTTTTTGCAAATATTTTGTGTAGTTGCCACAACACTCAAGCACCTAAATGCGTGGTATCTGGACACTACAGGCATCCAAAAAAACATAACTAGCGAAATATGAATGGAATGAGTTGTTATATTCCAATGGGATCTAACTATACTAAGTAAATACTGAACTGAAGAAATACTAGAAAAACTATTAAAAAAAATAAATACTTTATATCTCTGCCAAATAGATGACAATGAAACCTACGTATGAAATACACAAACATAAAATTGTTTGCCTTCAATGAAACCAACTTATGAAATACACAAACATAAAATTGTTTGCCTTCAATGAAAACAACTTATGAAATACACAAACATAAAACTGTTTGCCTTCAATGAAACCAACGTATCTAATACACAAACATAAAACTGTTTGCCTGCAATGAAACCAACGTATCTAATACACAAACATAAAACTGTTTGCCTTCAATGAAACCAACGTATCTAATACACAAACATAAAACTGTTTCCCTGCAATGAAACCAACGTATCTAATACACAAACATAAAACTGTTTGCCTTCAATGAAACCAACGTATCTAATACACAAACATAAAACTGTTTGCCTGCAATGAAACCAACATATCTAATACACAAACATAGAACTGTTTGCCTGCAATGAAACCAACGTATCTAATACACAAACATAAAACTGTTTGCCTTCAATGAAACCAACGTATCTAATACACAAACATAAAACTGTTTGCCTTCAATGAAACCAACTTATGAAATACACAAACATAAAACTGTTTGCCTGCAATGAAACCAACGTATCTAATACACAAACATAAAACTGTTTGCCTGCAATGAAACCAACGTATCTAATACACAAACATAAAACTGTTTGCCTTCAATGAAACCAACTTATGAAATACACAAACATAAAACTGTTTGCCTGCAATGAAAGCAACGTATCTAATACACAAACATAAAACTGTTTGCCTGCAATGAAACCAACGTATCTAATACACAAACATAAAACTGTTTGCCTTCAATGAAACCAACTTATGAAATACACAAACATAAAACTGTTTGCCTGCAATGAAACCAACGTATCTAATACACAAACATAAAACTGTTTGCCTGCAATGAAACCAACTTATGAAATACACAAACATAAAACTGTTTGCCTAGGTGACTATGTACATGATTTTAAGCATTGAACTTTTGTTTCACTTACCAAAAATCATCGTCCAGATTTATGCAATCGAATGTATTTTTTATGTTCATCGATCCACTGATACATTTCATGCACACTGAATTTCTGCAGTATTGATGCATCCATATTAGAAAATAACTGGTAATGTCTTCCTGGCTTCACAAGTAAGGCTCCATTTTTCATCAGCTCAGAAACAACTTTCATTAAATCATTTGTCACATTTGCTTCCACATGTTTACCTGATCTTCGCAATACTCCACAGCTGCTGTCAAAATTCTGCAGTAATTTCTTGTTTACAGTTAGAGCTTTGCAGTAGCGATCAATAACCCTGGATTTGTTGCATTGGGACCAAGATTTTTAACAACTGTTTTGAGCAGATTATTGTAATGTTCCAAAGCAAGATCTAACGGAATATTACCACCATATCCTTCTTTGTTCTTCTGAAATCTATTCCAGATAAGCCTGTGTGCCTCTTTAGGGGACAGAATGGCATATATCTGGCAAAATATAAACAGTGCTTCCAAAGCATATTTCCTACTTCGAGCACCATCATGTTTCAAATAGGGAAGCATAAATTTCCAGCATCTGATAACTCGTTGACCATCTCCTCTGACACTGCATCAAAGAAATTCAAAATAACCATTCCAATATCCAAAAGTGAGCACTGATAATTGAACATATCATCAGTTATTCCACTTGGAGGAATGGCATCAATTTCATTGTGCAGTCCGTGTGTCTTCTCGTGGTCCATTCTCCTCTTTCCATCAAATTTGAATGTCCTAGGACATTTATCATATCTACACATAAATAGATTTTCCTTGTTCTTTTTGTTAGTGGACAGCAACCAGTCTTCATATGACTTGCTTTTCACCATACTCTCCCTTACATCGGCTCTAACAACGAACTTATCAACAACCTCAGCAGAAATCCTATTGAGAAATTCCTTCTTTTCTTCATTGCTGGCATGTGCCAAAGACTTGAATTCTTCATTGGAAAGAATCTGATCAGGACTGTCAATTCCAAGGACCACACAGAAACCGGCAATTATTCTGGCATGTATTTCCAAGATGAAGAACTTCTTGCAGCCATCAACGTTTCTGCTAACATCTGTGTTCACATTCCTCCTGTTGATAAGCACTTTGTCAGAGAACAATGTGCACTTGTCCGTGGTTGCTTTAGGGTTGTAGAAGTTGTCCAAGGCTAGCTGAAGAAACATTTTTTAAGGTTACGTCTGGTTTAAATCTACAGAAAGGGCAATGTTAAATTATTTGCCAATTCCAAATTGCAAGCATCTGATAACTCATTAACCATCTTCCTTTGTGTTAAATGGCATAAAAGGAATTAGGCATTAGCTATCTATTTTCAGAAAAAAGCAATGAAAACTGAAGGCATTGTCTGGTTTTTCTTTTTGGATCCCGCTCTCTGAATGAAATAGCAAGGTTAAGCAGATGCTGGAAATTCAGATTTGATAATATTTTCAATGACACATACCTGTAGAAACTTCATACCAGCATGGAAATCTGCAACTTCAAGATGCAACCATACTCTCATGAGGGGAATCGATCCCCTGACCTTGTTGTTTCCAAACAGGACAACAAACAGGCGCTAGTCAAAGTGTTGAGGTGTCAAGAAAAGGGATTAATCCTGCACAACGAACACCTCGTTCTTTTGTTTTAGTGGCACCAGACTGCCCAGATCAAAAGGGTTAGCCCCAATTACCCCAGAAACGATAGCAGAACTTGAAAAAGAAGGTTCAATGGATTAACTACACCAAGGGCGGAAGGACAGGATCTTGAAAACTCTAGGAGGATGATCTTGGAGTATGTCATCATGCTCTTGCAATAATGCAGCTTCCTCTGTTTCATTTTTTGCCATCATCATTCAAATAACAGTCTTCCTTTGTCGAAGAGAGTGTTTGCTCCTTTAGGGATCCCACAATGCCATGCGGTTATTGATTGGAACATGGTCTATTCAGACTGAAAAGATCCTTCCAAATTTCACCCAGAATTGGGATGGTGTTAATATACCACCAATTATACTGGGTGATTCAGCCTTTCCTTTTGAGACATTTCTCATGAAGCCCTACACAAATGCAGTGCTGTGTAAAGAGACAAGGTATCTCAATTACAATTTGAGTTATGCCAAGATGGTGGTAGAAGAAGCCTATGGACAGTTGAAGGGAAGGTGGCGCTTGTTATTAAGAAAATCAGAAGGGAATTTATATGGACACACTTGTGTGCATCATTCTACACAGTCTTTGCGTTGAAAGCATTGACCCAATGCTGTCAACGTTAGGCATAACAATTGACCCATTAACAAGAAAGAAGAGAGACAGGAATGTTATACATGGTCTGCTGTTGATGAACATTAGCAAAAATATCATTGATCCAAAAAAGAATGAAGCTAACAAAGTTAGAAATTCAATAACAAAAAACTACAAAGTGAACTTGGAAACATAAGTCAATAAGGTGAATTTTATGTAATACAAGAACACTGCTATTACTTTCTTAAAGTTTCTAGCTGGCTGGGTCTAACTGTATTTTTACTTTCAATTACTATTTTCATAACATTAGACCTGTTTTTTTTAACATTAATCATTTTGTTACAATTATTGTTAGTAATTATCAAAAGATGGAAATTAATTCTTGGTATGACATCACGGTTTAATGAGTTCTTATATCATCCTAGATTTTTTTAGCTTCTTATATCAAAAATTTCCATCAAATCATTTCAATTACTGATAAATTATTGGAAAGTGGTCCTTGATATGTTTGTTGTTCAGCTTGGCCATCAACATTTGAATGTTTCTGCATTGTGTTTTGCATGTGATCGACTGGCTGCCACTGCAAGTGGTGATCTTGCTGTGAGTGATAAACTTGGTGCGTGGGCTCAAGCTGCATGAGTTTTAGCTCATGCTCTCTTCCTTTTTCAGCCTCTTCCCTGGCAAATGCTAGAGAATCGGCCATGGGATTTTTTCAGAGATTTATTTGATCATTCCCATTAACTGATTAAACTGTTGCTCCTTCTGAGTTTTTCCTTCAGGTAGTCTACATTAGGAATGATGTCTACCATATCATTTACCATTGCTTTAGGCCATTGCTTCAGGCCATTCAAACTCACTCTTGAGCTTTGACCAATATTTTTTGGCATTGAATTTTGAAACTATATCCTCACCTCTACTTTCCTCATTACTTGATTCATCTTCAGAAAACTTAGGCCGAAGCAATCTTTTACATACCTTTTGAACATAACATCAAGTTGTTGTATGCCGGTGATAAATTCTAGGTGCTAAAAAGGGATTTTCAAAAAACCCTAGTGTTCTTCAGAGCATTATGTTTTCTGAAAATTCTTAGATAGGTTTTTACAAAAGTTGCATTTTTAACTGGTCATTCGAGAAACCTTATGGTTTTGAAGGTTAAAAAAAATCATAAAAGTTTTATCTGTGCATGGAAAGCACCCGTTGGGTTCAGTACTCAACAAAGGCTTTTCTAACAAATGGTTGGGGTTTAACAATAAACCCAATAGACCATATTCCTAATGACGTAATTTTGCAATGCATTCTGGTAGTTGTAGTCACGCAGCAACCTTGTGTTTGTTGTGCACTGTTGCTTTTCACATGTTTGCACAGAAGTGGCATATTCCTACAAGTGTCAATATGACTTTGCAGAAAGCTGTCAAATTCAATGACATAGTTTTCGAAAAAGCAGAAGAAAACAAGAAACGAAAAAGGCCATTGGTTTCTGGGGACGTCTTTTTGTGCTACACCACCATTTGCACAAAAACTTGGTCAAGATGAGTTGATGAATCTTACCATTGATTTGCTTGCCACTGGTAATGCTACACTGTTTTGCAAGGCTATTGCATCAAACAATTATGAGCCTTGTACAAGCTTTAAAACTTCTTGCAGCGAAATTCAAGAAGAACAAAATATCCCAGAGGAAAATACAGAAAAGTGTGATTCCCTGAATGCAATGTTTTCCAAAATGGGCAATGATATGATGTTTGCTGAACTAAAGGATGATGATAATAGGGATAAAATTGCTAGTTTTGTTGCTGTGTCAAAAGAAGAAGCATTGAAAGTTTGCTATGAAACAAAAATGCAAAATGAAAGCGTTGCTTGGTATGAGGAAAGATCAAAACGAATAACTGCCTCTGTTTTTGGTAAAATTATAAATCGAAGGGAGTCTATTTTTCCATCATTCATCATTAAAACAATCTTGCCAAAAACAAGCAAGAAGCCAAAGTTTATGCCAGCCCCCTTGAAGTGGGGCATTGAAAACGAAAAAGTGGCACTGGAAGCCTACAAAAGTAAAAACAGCAATTCCATAGCCATTATTGAATCTGGGTTAGTTATTAACCCAAAATGGCCATGGCTTGGTTGCAGCCCTGATGGCATTGTGTTTGAAATGGATTGCCAGTTGGATGTATAGAAATAGAAATCAAAAGCCCCTATTCACACAAGGATCAAAGCATGGAAGAGGCTGTGGCCAATGACAATAAATTTTTTTATAAACAATAAAGCCAACAAATTACACTTGAAACATGGGCATCTGCATTACTACCAATGCCAAGGTGTATTAAATATTTTAGAACTGCCATGGATTGACTTTATTGTTTACACAACAAAGGACTTATTTATTGAAAGAATACAAATTGACACAGATTTATGGAACAATGTGATGCTACCAAAGTTGACTTCATTTTACTGTAAATTCATTTTTCCAGAGCTTGACAAAGATCTTATTTAAATAAATGTTAGCTATATACATCAAACTAGTTTACATAGATTATGTTTATGTTATGTTTTACTTAGTTGAGTTTTCATCAGCAATGAGAGGTGGCAATATGTTTGTCAAATAAGAACAAATCAGCCAAACTTTATTCATGTCAGCTGCCATTCTAATTGGAAATACTGAGCTCAAAATTTTAAATGTCTTAATCCGTGAAATTGCTCTCTCAACATGAATTTGTACTGCAGCAATGCTTCTAGTTTCCTTTTCTTCAAAATGTCCAGGTGGTCTTTCCCCAGGAAAGTGTTCTGAACAGACTCTGTGGGATGAATTTGGCCTAAAATTTTTCCGGGAAATGAAATGAATCCACATTTTTCTAAGCAAAATCTTCTCCTTGCTTGCACCGTTTGGAAAAGTATAAAAACTTAAATGTTTGTCTCTCTTCTTGTTATTGAAACAATGTGGTACACAGCATGTAAATCCACCTTTCTCCCCACTTCTTACCATCTTGCTTTCATTTGACATCTCTTCTTCTGGCCCTTCTTGAACGTTCTGCATTTCAGCCATTTCTATCTCAAACGCTGTTGATTTCTCAGCACAGAAAGGTTCTCCGGCGCAATGAGTTTTGAAAAAACTAGGGATATGGCTTTCTGTGAACTCTTCTTCATTTGCTGTTGAAATTGTTGAAGGTGAGTCCATTTTTGCAATGAGAAATGACAGTGAAACATGAAAAACATATGAAAAGCAACAGTGCACAACAAACACAAGGTTGCTGATGACTACAACTACCAGAATGCATTGCGAAATTACATCATTAGGAATATGGTCTATTGAAATAATAGCAGAACCAGTATGCAAGAAAATGTTTCTGCTGTTTATCGCAATTACAGTCTTCTCTTGAAATCATTCCAATCTCCTGAAACAGAGTAGCAGAATTTTTTTAAAATCTACAGTTAACTGGGAGCAACAGACTATCGTTTTTTTCAATCAAGGTATCTAGGCTGAGATGGCCCTTAACCCACATACAAAATTTAAAAAAGCTAGCGGTAGTAAGTTACAGAGTGAACTACTATGCCTAATAATACACTTTAACATACAGTATACAATATTTAGAAATTTAGAATATAATGTCCATAGGTTTATGTCAAAATTTATGTAAAAGGCATTAGTTATTACTCATGGAACTGAAGAGGGCTTTTGATTATTGATAAAATCATCTCTTATTTTGAAAAAGGTTACAGAAATTTGCTAATACCAACAGGCAACAAGGCTCTTCCTGACTCAAAAGCCAAATAAATAGATTCGTATTGTCTAATTGTCTCAGAGAAGGGTATTTTCATAAATAGTATTCAACAATATTTCTCTTTTGACCGAGCAAAGTGGACAGCATAAAATGAAATTTAATTCATCTTCTACTATATCAACTCAATGAGATTAACAATACCTGCAAAATCTTTCTTCTCTTGGAATTTTCTTTTCACCACCAAACCTTCCTGTTTCAATTTTTAAATTTTGGGAACTTAAACGTAATTTGGCTTGCTGACTTTGAAACTAGGAATCACATCAAGACATAGGCAGGGAATTTTCCATAACAATGTGACTTTCAACCTCACTTTTAATTTTATTACACATTTTGAGTAAATCAATGGCGCTGATTCCAATTCCGAGATGAGCCCTGTGAAATTTTGATTGGAAGTTGGATTTTTTGATGACATCATCAAAGCACCTTTTTTGCCTTTTAACTGTAATAGCTCTCTACTGGTGCGTCAAAAAAGGTTGAGAGCTTTTGATTGATGTACAGTGAGTCCAATTTAACTAAACTTCACCCAAATCATGACGTTATCAAAATGACGTCATCACCTAAAAACTCTTTTTTTGACAAAACTTGTGTCTCGAAACTGTATGCCCTGGTTATGGGCCCACCCTCAGGCTTCTCAGAGGCACATGTATACCCAAACCTCTATAGAATTTAACCCCACCCCCCTTAGGAACAAGCTGTCTATGTGAAACGATATTACAAGTCAAGAACACTTTCTATCAGACAGGCAAAGAATCTTGTGGGAATTCTGAGAGATCTGATATGGATAAATGCCAACCTGCTTCAATTCCTTTTGAGCAAGGACAGAAATCGGAATTTCAAATTCCAATAATTATCAATTATGAAAAGCCTGCTGATGTTCAAAGTTATTAAATGATCATTGGTTGTTGACTTATGAAACTACTGGTACATGTCATGCAGAAGTTGGGTTACTTTTGAAGTTTATGGCAAAACCTGGGAAAGATCTTTGGACAGGTTTAAAGAGGATATTACGATATGTTCAACGAACATTGAGTTATGTTCTTGTATATTCTGCTAATGATAAGAGCCATATATGTTTTGGCTCTTCTGATGCAGATTGGGCCAGTGATCTGGATACGCATCGCTCAACGTGAGGATATGTCTTCCAAATTCAAGATAACACTGTTAGTTGGTGTCATAAAAGACAAGTATCTGTGTCAAAATCTTCTACTGAAGCTGAATACATTGCATTAGGTGGAGCCAGTCAAGAGGGTATCTGGATTTGAAGATTGCTAGCTGATATTTAACTTGAGGAAAAGACCAACAGATATTTTTAAGACAATCAGGGAGCAATAGAGCTTGCAAAGTACCCTAAGTTTCATAATCTTGCAAAGCATATTGATGTAGCATTTCATTCTATCAGAGAGCAAATTAATTTCAAAGCAATTTCTATTGAATATCGCCCTAATAAATATTTGTTATGAGATATAATGACAAAGTGACTTGCTAAATTTGCTCCTCAAATTTTAGAGACCGCTTAGGTGTTGAAAAGATCAATTGACTCATGGACTGACTTGTTTGTTTTTTATTTTTAGTTTTGCATTGCTTATTAATCATCAAGTGGGAGTGTTAACAAATCGTTATTTATTATATTGTTATGATGATTTTTCTGAATTACAGTAAAACCCATAAAAGAAACTGCGGATTAAGAACCTCCAGGCTGATTTTTGACCAATAAAGCACCATATTTATAAGATCCACTTCAGCCTGGCAAATGCAGTAGGTTCTTATATAAAAGATCACTGGTAAAAACTCAAATGTTCTTGATCTTAAAATAAAATATGCAGTTAGGCCTCTTACCATTCTGAGAAGTATGTTTATTAAGAAGAAGTAGTTCATGTTTGTTATGTGCACACCCTAAAAGCAGTAGGACATGTCCCCTTCCAGAGGCTGAAATCAAAATTAATTTATGATCACATTCTCTTCACCTTTTTAGAACTCCATAGGAGCTTTCAATAAAGTATTTTATCTGAAAAAGTTGCTCACAATATCTTGTCGGGAATGCACATACTTCTCACAATGAATAGATGGGCCACATGCAGACATGATGATTATCTATGTTATTCATTACATGTTAGAAGTCAATGGAACTCAACACTGTTTTATACACATTTTTTTACATCAGTAAGTTTCCAACTACTTCTCCTCTCTTCTTTCTGCTGTAATTTCTTCAATACGTTTACCAGGTAAGTGTAATTTCCAGAAAGTCTGTAGTCCACAGGAAGTTCTAGGCCTTTGCCTTGACCTTCATTGTATCTACTACCAATACATTCTGCCTGAACCTCACCATAATCTGATAAAAATTCATGAAAAATCTTTGCAAGCTCGATAGGAACATGACCGACAGTTTTCTTGTCATTATTCTTAACTGCTATTGCAAAACTGTCATAATTATTGTCCGGTTCATTTTCACAGCTTAGCACTTCTCCAATATAAACAGTGACGTTCTTGAAATATGCGTGATAGCCACGCACACTTGCTTCCACGAAGAGCTCGTATTCACTTGCCATTTTCTGTGCGAAAAATTCAAAAATCAAAATACTAACTGCTGGCCTAAATTCCCAGCAGATTCAGATTCGCGATGAAAGACCAGTACGAGGCTAGGAACCTGGGGATGAGGGGGAATCCAGCCTCCACTCCAGTTCAACTCGTGATAGTCCATCATGTCCCCAAATGTGTCTCTCTTCTTCAATCTTTGTTCTTCAACATCTGATCAGCTTTGTGTTTGAGAAGATGAATCGTACTCTGTTTGACTGCGGATTGAAGAAATCAGTTGAATTAAAAGATGGGACACTGTATGACATCACACCAACATTAAAGAAGACAGTGGAACCTGGTAAGCCTGTTTTATGCAGCATTTGTCATCAATCTTTCACAGGAAAACAATATTTTGATATCCATATGCAATTCAAACACAAAAATCCAACTGCAACTGATAATCCTTCTTCAAGCAATTAAGATTCGTGCAAACTGACTTGAAGCAAAATTTGCCGAGAATTGTTATTGATGTTGAAAGTAAGAGTCAATATGATGGGCCTACTAACCAGCAGAACAAACCAAAGTCACATGAAAAGCGAAGGGGTAGTGCCAAGAGGAAATCCTACAGTGTTAAGTTTAAAAAGCAAACTCTGGATCTACTGTATTCCCTCAAAACCTCTACCAATAAATTCACAACAGTCGCACGAGAAAAAGGTGTCAGCAAATCCCAGGTGGTGAAATGGAACAAAGACAGGAAAAAATTCTAGCAGAAGTTGTGTTAAATAAAGAGAAAAGGAATACAGGCGGAGTGAGGGCTGCAAGGCAGAGGAGGAGGATTGCTGGAAATAGATCAAAACGCACGGTAAATATCCTTTGGCCTCAAACCTTCTACTATCTGAGTTCAAACTACGAAGAGCCACTGGCAGCAAAGTTTCCAAGATGTGGATTAAAAACAAAATGAAGGCAAAGATTGCATTGTGTTACGGTAAAGATGAAGCTGGAAAATTTAAAGGAAGTGCTAACTGGTTTCAACGTTTCAAGAAAAGGCACCAAATAGTTCTTCGACGAAGAACCAACAAAAAGAAAGATTGTGCAGATGATGGTAGAGAGAAGATTCAAATGTTTCAGAGGGATCTTAGGAAAGCTTTGAATACACAACGGAGAAGGAACAGTTCCAAGATTGATCCAAAATATGGACGTTGGATTCCTAAAATAGGTACAACATTGATCAAGTACCCCTCCCATTCGTTGTCGATCAAGAGAAGACTTATGATACATTGGGTACCAAGCAAGTTTGGGTATCACAGCCGTCTTCTGGCTTGGACAAAAGACAAGCAACTCTCCAACTGTGTATTCGTGCTGACGAAGAGCAAAATGTCAAGCCAGCTCTGATATTCAGAGGAAAAGGACATGTGAACAATCTGGAAAAGAACAGTATGACAAGGAGTGGATGTGTACTTTCAACAATGTGCTTGGATGGATGCAGCAGTTAACATGCAGTGGATTGAAGGCACACTTTTTCCTGGGAGTGGAGAAGACAAACAGGAAAAGGTTATCTTTGCGGATAATGTTGGCTTTCAACAAAACAAGTCATTTCATCAAGCTTGTCGAAATAAAATCAATGCGTGCATCTACATGCTTCTGGAAAATCATACCGACAAAATTCAACCTATAGATGCCGGATTTGGAAGGCTAATAAAAGTGAAGATAGGTGAAGCTTCTCGCAAAAGTTAAAAACTTACTTGCAAATTCCTTCATTGTTTCAAATAGAGCCTTCAAAGGGAGCAGAGGTGAATTCCTTCTGCCATGTGTTAGCAAATCAGAACCATGAATTTGATGAGTAATTCACCCTCTTATTACCTAAAACAATCGAAAGAGAAGCTGCTAAATTTCAGCTTTCAGCCTCATACAACTACTGTGATAGAACCTTGTTTAAAGGCATTCCTAAGGCGTCTTTTTGCTGTGGACTGCTGTTCAGAATACAGAAGAGGTTAAAACGCCCCCTGCCTAACATGCCAAACAGCAATTTAATTTTTTGACTGAATTTGCATGAGATTTTGCTGCAATGCAAACAGCAAACAGTATCAGCAGATTGACCTTCGAAAAAGTATGTACTGTATGGTATGCCTTTTTACCAATACATACTGTAGCTATCCTAAAAACCTCTGGTCCTCTATATGCTGTTGTTTACACAACGTTGTGTTAATGCACAACCGGCACTTTCAATATGAGATGGGTTTTTTTGTTTTGATGAATCGTAAAAGACAAAAATTTTAACTTCTATTACTCACAATGATTGTCTCTCTGTATCTCTATTTTGCATACCTTTATGTTGATGCATTTCTATGACCTAGAGGAATATTTATCTGAAATTTTATTTATCAAACCTTGAGATATTACTATCTGAAGGCTTTCACGACTATAATTAGCGTGTTAGAAAATTGGTGAAGAAATAACAGGGTAATTGAGATCAATATTTGATTTAAACTTTATATCAGGTGTAAATACGTGTAAATACGATATGAGGTCTGCAATAGCGGTTTAATTCATAATTATATTCTAAGTAGAAGGTGTAAAGATACTAAACATTTGTGATTGATATTTGAATAGTGGAAAAATCGGTAGCACATAGAGCATGGAGCCCCGTTGTTGGCAAAAGGTAGATAAATAAACAGATTTATTTGACATATCTGAACTTGAACTGATTTTAGAAATGACTATAAATGCTAAAAGCAGCTTTGAAATATTAGCCATTCTAAATGTAATAATGTTGAAAAAAGTTATATTAAAAGGCAAGTGTAATAGGGAATAAGTCAATTTGAAGATATTATTACATAGACTTTAGATGTGAAAATTTATATTTTAAAGTAAATGTAATGAGATTTTAGAAAATGATGTTCAATCTTATAAGTCAGTGGTTTCTTGTGGTCCATAAATAATATGATGTTAGTTGTCATGTTTTGTTATGTTTTTTAAAAACGTTTTGCAACATCAAAATCTTTTCTTTGAGTTGATCTGGTGGCATGGCAAGAATATCTTCTTCAAAGAATTTTGAAAGTTGCTCATGGAAAACGGTAATAGTGGTAACTGTTTCATTGTTTTCGACATCAGTAACACAGTTTAGTAACACAATATTAACGATAATAAGAATAATGATAACAGTCAAAATAATCATTATCCAAATGCTGTGATTACTCAATCAATAAAGTACACTGCCCAATGTAAGTAGTTAAAGTTTGGTTAATATCAATGTTAATATCAAATAATATCAATTTCTTTAGGTTTTTATATCCCTATTTTAATCAGTCTTTATATTTTCAGTTATAAAGTGTGCATTGGAAACATTTATTAGAGATAATTCATTATATAAAGACTACTATTATTAAGATTATAAAAGTTGTGCTTTGTCAAGAGCAAAGCCTGTTTCCCCTATGTTGCAAACCTGATCGCAGACAGTCGGACTGTCTGCAACTATCTCCAGCGGTCGCTGATGATGTTCTCATATGGGGTTTCATCAGCGAACTTTGCCAACAATTGCAGGAAAAAACACTTTTTTGGTTCATCAGCGAAGATCGCCAATCTTTGAAAATTCATGTTCTCAAAAATCGCTATCATCATAAGGCCATGATCAGCAATGGTCTGCAACATACGAGAATGCGGCTTAAGAAAGAAAACAAATAGACAAGTAAGTAGAATTTTTACAGAACAAAGATTGAACTACTATGAACACACTATTGAAAACGTAATGTATGTAGAAATATTACCAGACATCATAAGGCATGCATTTTTTAACAGCTGAAATTCATTGTCGAAAACCCCATCATCAGTGAACATGGGACTAAATTCAGCCTTCATCAAAGAAAACAGAAAAGGTTACAAAATAGGCATATATTAAGGGTAACAAGTTTTCAAAGCTCAGAACAACCTGAGCACTGAAGGATGAACCTTCATCATTCTGCTACTTTCTAGGTCCTGTAGAAGCCACGTACCATTTGAGCTACCCATCATCACAATTAATTAACCTTATCACATATAGCAGCTTTTCCTACATAATGTAGCAGTGGTGAAAATGGAAAATCTCAAACCCTTGGATTTGATGTGTTTGTAATGCTGGTTCCAAATGTGCATAACCAAATAATAGCAAGCGTTGTTTTGCAATGACATAGTGGTAAAGGAATTTTGCAGACATTTACCTGTTCTTTCAAAGCAAGGAGATGGTACTCTTTCAAAATTTGTGGCAGTGTTGGTGCACTTGGACTCTCAATCCATTCTCTTCTATATTTAAAAGTTTCGGACAATATATCATTTTTCTATGTGAAATCAGTATGTTGGAAAACTAACACAGAATTTCTAAAGTTTCTTAACTACTTCCTCCTAATTCTTAAAGTTTCTTAAATTTTGAGGTATCGAGAACTAGGTTAATCATAAACCTGTTTCTTGTATAAAATAACATGTATTTGTCATGACCTCTAATGAGGCAACTGAAGAAAGGGAAAAATTTAAGTTAAAACATTGTCAGCACATCTTGCTCAAGCTGGAAAAGGCTAAATATACCTACATAACTTCCATCACTGTCTGCCATATCTTTAAAAACTTCTATTAAGTGTTTGGCAAGCTCAATTTTTCTTGAAGTACTTGGGTAGCTATAACAATAAAAAACTATACTGTTATAAAATTAACATAGATATAACCTGAACTGTAGTTTATAAAAATAACGGACAAGCCACAATTTCAACATGACTAAACTCAGATACTGTTGCCCTGTTTATCATTTGAGTGAATTTTGTGGGCATGGCTGAGATTTGGTACCATTAACCATCTTAATGAATTAAGCATTTCAGTGAAATTTTGCACCTTTACTTCTGTTTTATAGAATGCAACGATTACAACAAAAGGCATTGAAAACAAACCTTATTCTAAATGCCCCCTTTTGAATTTTTCAGTTCAACACTTGAAAAGCAGTCCTTAAAGTTTACTCATCTAGCCATACTAAACCCTTTGAAGTAAATACTGGATTCTTGAAACTGAAGAAAGTTGAAAAGTTTAAATATAGGATTCCTGGGAGGAATTGTCAGTCTTGCCATTAATCTTTTTGACTTTATGTGTAAATCTGCATTTATGCATCATTTTCTGGCACGATTGTTTCCTTTTATGAAATTATAGTATTTGTGCAATTTTTACAGTGCCATTCGCTGCAAAATACTGCAGTCTAGAATTTTTGCTAAAAAGTTATAGTCTACTAGAAAATTTGATGCTGAAAACCTGAAATATCTAAGAAAGTTTCAATATTGGGCCAAAAAAACATTCTTATTAAAAAATGTGTATTTAACTGGAAATAGAATATGCTAAAATACTCACAATTCTTGCTTTGTTCCTTTGTTCTGTCGTCTGTTGCTCTGATGAAGGTAGAGACAGTGCTCTCTTATAATCGTTTTCCTTATATTACTTAGCTCCTAGTTTCTAATCTTGAGTATTTGTCCTAGTCCAGGTTCTCTTTTCCTTGTGCCAATCACATTTCTCTTCCTCTGTTTTATTCCAAGGTCCTTAGTCCACAATGATGTTACTAAGTTTCAAATTAGGTAATCGACAGTAGTTCTCTTTGTCTATGGTCTCTTCCTTCAATAGTCTTGAAATAACTAATCGTCTCCAATCCCATTCCTTGGTCCTGTTCCTCAGTCTTGATATTGTTCAGATTTTCTATCACATTCCTTGGTCCTCTTCCTCAGACTTTTAACTGTTCATGTTCCTTAATCCTGAAATCATTCATTGGGTCCAGTCCAATTTCTTTGTCCTTTTTCTTATTCCTGAAATTACTGATAGTCTTCAGTCCTGTTCCTTTATCCTGTTCCTTAGTCCTAAAATTATTCATGGTCTTCATTCCCGTTCCTTCATCTTGTTCCTTAGTCCTGAATTTATTCAGGGTTTTCAGTCCCATTCCTTAGTCCTTAAAAAGCAACCATACTCTCATGAGGGGAATCGATCCCCTGACCTTGTTGTTTCCAAACAGGACAACAAACAGGCCGCGCTAGTCAAAGTGTTGAGGTGTCAAGAAAAAGGGATTAATCCTGCACAACGAACACCTCGTTCTTTTGTTTTTAGTGGCACCAGACTGCCCAGATCAAAAAGGGTTAGCCCCAATTACCCCAGAAACGATAGCAGAACTTGAAAAAGAAGGTTCAATGGATTAACTACACCAAGGGCGGAAGGGACAGGATCTTGAAAACTCTAGGAGGATGATCTTGGACAAAGTCGGTCTCCATTACTACTCCCGCTTTGGTATATAAGATTTTAGTTGAGGAACTTTCCGTTTCATCAATAATTCGTATGTCATCATGCCTTGCAATAATGCAGCTTCCTCTGTTTCATTTTTTGCCATCATCATTCAAATAACAGTCTTCCTTTGTCGAAGAGAGTGTTTGCTCCTTTAGGGATCCCACAATGCCATGCGGTTATTGATTGGAACATGGTCTATTCAGACTGAAAAGATCCTTCCAAATTTCACCCAGAATTGGGATGGTGTTAATATACCACCAATTATACTGGGTGATTCAGCCTTCCTTTTGAGACATTTCTCATGAAGCCCTACACAAATGCAGTGCTGTGTAAAGAGACAAGGTATCTCAATTACAATTTGAGTTATGCCAAGATGGTGGTAGAAGAAGCCTATGGACAGTTGAAGGGAAGGTGGCGCTTGTTATTAAGAAAATCAGAAGGAATTTATATGGACACACTTGTGTGCATCATTCTACACAGTCTTTGCGTTGAAAGCATTGACCCAATGCTGTCAACGTTAGGCATAACAATTGACCCATTAACAAGAAAGAAGAGAGACAGGAATGTTATACATGGTCTGCTGTTGATGAACATTAGCAAAAATATCATTGATCCAAAAAGAATGAAGCTAACAAAGTTAGAAATTCAATAACAAAAACTACAAAGTGAACTTGGAAACATAAGTCAATAAGGTGAATTTTATGTAATACAAGAACACTGCTATTACTTTCTTAAAGTTTCTAGCTGGCTGGGTCTAACTGTATTTTTACTTTCAATTACTATTTTCATAACATTAGACCTGTTTTTTTTAACATTAATCATTTTGTTACAATTATTGTTAGTAATTATCAAAAGATGGAAATTAATTCTTGGTATGACATCACGGTTTAATGAGTTCTTATATCATCCTAGATTTTTTTAGCTTCTTATATCAAAAATTTCCATCAAATCATTTCAATTACTGATAAATTATTGGAAAGTGGTCCTTGATATGTTTGTTGTTCAGCTTGGCCATCAACATTTGAATGTTTCTGCATTGTGTTTTGCATGTGATCGACTGGCTGCCACTGCAAGTGGTGATCTTGCTGTGAGTGATAAACTTGGTGCGTGGGCTCAAGCTGCATGAGTTTTAGCTCATGCTCTCTTCCTTTTTCAGCCTCTTCCCTGGCAAATGCTAGAGAATCGGCCATGGGATTTTTTCAGAGATTTATTTGATCATTCCCATTAACTGATTAAACTGTTGCTCCTTCTGAGTTTTTCCTTCAGGTAGTCTACATTAGGAATGATGTCTACCATATCATTTACCATTGCTTTAGGCCATTGCTTCAGGCCATTCAAACTCACTCTTGAGCTTTGACCAATATTTTTTGGCATTGAATTTTGAAACTATATCCTCACCTCTACTTTCCTCATTACTTGATTCATCTTCAGAAAACTTAGGCCGAAGCAATCTTTTACATACCTTTTGAACATAACATCAAGTTGTTGTATGCCGGTGATAAATTCTAGGTGCTAAAAAGGGATTTTCAAAAAACCCTAGTGTTCTTCAGAGCATTATGTTTTCTGAAAATTCTTAGATAGGTTTTTACAAAAGTTGCATTTTTAACTGGTCATTCGAGAAACCTTATGGTTTTTGAAGGTTAAAAAAAAAATCATAAAAGTTTTATCTGTGCATGGAAAGCACCCGTTGGGTTCAGTACTCAACAAAGGCTTTTCTAACAAATGGTTGGGGTTTAACAATAAACCCTGGCAAAAATGCTTTTGAATTATTCGCTTATTAAGAAATTGTGGTGCAGAATAATATGTTAGGTTATGTGAATTTAGAAATCTTTTTCAAAGCAATACCTCATCTGGGTTTTTACCAGCAAACAGGATAATGTTGTAGCGCAAGAATTTCATTTCATTCGACAAGTCGCCCTCCGACAAGTCGCCCAACTGGTTTTCAAGAGACCCTGAAACCAAACATAATCATTTCTTGTTTCATTTTTCCGCTGGTTGGAGTCCTTGTTTGATAAGAAAAGCAGCAATTATTGTTCTAGGTCATATTCCTTCCTTTTGAAGTGCAAACAGAGAAACCTCCAAAGGTTCATTTAAGAACCCCTGAAGGATATTCACTGAAAGAGGTGGAGTGAAGGGGTTTTTCAGATCTCTATTTATTAATCATAATTTAAAAACCACTTCTCAATATTCACTAACAATAATGAAGTATCACACAGTAACATATCAAATTTAACTAAAGGTAAGGAAAAGGTTTAGGAAGGTAAAACAAGCAGTAAGAGAAATCAACCCACTTTATTAATTGCCAAAAAGAAAAATTATTCTTTTTTAAAATTTGTTCAGTTAAATATATATTTATATTTCATTCAAATATTGAAATTCGTTTCATTTAACAGTTAAAAATATATTATATTGCCCTTGAGTAGTGCAAAACATCAGAATAGACCATATTCCTAATGACGTAATTTTGCAATGCATTCTGGTAGTTGTAGTCACGCAGCAACCTTGTGTTTGTTGTGCACTGTTGCTTTTATATGTTGTCCATGTTTCACTGTCATTTCTCATCGCAAAAATGGACTTACCTTCGACAATTTCAACAGAAAATGAAGAAAAGTTCACAGAAAGCCATATCCCTAGTTTTTTTCAAAACTCATTGTTCCCGAAAACCTTTCTGTGCTGAGAGAGCCGTTTTGCCAAGGCTTGAAACACTAGGCCTAAGCGAATTTGAGAACGGCAAAGCTGGTTGGACAAAAAGCCTCGCTCTTTTGCCAAGGTTGACATCAACAAACATTGATAATAAGCTGATTCATGGATCATCTACGATGCCAAATACGGCTCCAAAGGCTTACAGAAACAAAACACATGGCTATCGTCTTTGGAAAGAAGGTTTTGTTCGCGAAATCTTTGTAAAACCAAACGTAAAAGGCAAATGTGTCAAGTTCCTGGTGAAAGCCAAGGTACATGCATCAATGAAAATATAAAATATGATGTTTATATACACCTAAACCAAGTGAACGCTGAGGTTTCTTATGCAAAATGCAAATGTAAAGCAGGACAGGAGGTCGTTGCAAACATGTTGCAGCTTTGCTTTTACTTTGTTGGATTATGTGAACATTGGTGCCAAATGTATTCCAGATGATTTGACATGCACTCAGGTTGCACAGAAGTGGCATATTCCTACAAGTGTCAATATGACTTTGCAGAAAGCTGTCAAATTCAATGACATAGTTTTCGAAAAAGCAGAAGAAAACAAGAAACGAAAAAGGCCATTGGTTTCTGGGGACGTCTTTTTGTGCTACACCACCATTTGCACAAAAACTTGGTCAAGATGAGTTGATGAATCTTACCATTGATTTGCTTGCCACTGGTAATGCTACACTGTTTTGCAAGGCTATTGCATCAAACAATTATGAGCCTTGTACAAGCTTTAAAACTTCTTGCAGCGAAATTCAAGAAGAACAAAATATCCCAGAGGAAAATACAGAAAAGTGTGATTCCCTGAATGCAATGTTTTCCAAAATGGGCAATGATATGATGTTTGCTGAACTAAAGGATGATGATAATAGGGATAAAATTGCTAGTTTTGTTGCTGTGTCAAAAGAAGAAGCATTGAAAGTTTGCTATGAAACAAAAATGCAAAATGAAAGCGTTGCTTGGTATGAGGAAAGATCAAAACGAATAACTGCCTCTGTTTTTGGTAAAATTATAAATCGAAGGGAGTCTATTTTTCCATCATTCATCATTAAAACAATCTTGCCAAAAACAAGCAAGAAGCCAAAGTTTATGCCAGCCCCTTGAAGTGGGGCATTGAAAACGAAAAGTGGCACTGGAAGCCTACAAAAGTAAAACAGCAATTCCATAGCCATTATTGAATCTGGGTTAGTTATTAACCCAAAATGGCCATGGCTTGGTTGCAGCCCTGATGGCATTGTGTTTGAAATGGATTGCCAGTTGGATGTATAGAAATAGAAATCAAAAGCCCCTATTCACACAAGGATCAAAGCATGGAAGAGGCTGTGGCCAATGACAATAAATTTTTTATAAACAATAAAGCCAACAAATTACACTTGAAACATGGGCATCTGCATTACTACCAATGCCAAGGTGTATTAAATATTTTAGAACTGCCACTGGAAGCCTACAAAAGTAAAAACAGCAATTCCATAGCCATTATTGAATCTGGGTTAGTTATTAACCCAAAATGGCCATGGCTTGGTTGCAGCCCTGATGGCATTGTGTTTGAAATGGATTGCCAGTTGGATGTATAGAAATAGAAATCAAAAGCCCCTATTCACACAAGGATCAAAGCATGGAAGAGGCTGTGGCCAATGACAATAAATTTTTTATAAACAATAAAGCCAACAAATTACACTTGAAACATGGGCATCTGCATTACTACCAATGCCAAGGTGTATTAAATATTTTAGAACTGCCATGGATTGACTTTATTGTTTACACAACAAAGGACTTATTTATTGAAAGAATACAAATTGACACAGATTTATGGAACAATGTGATGCTACCAAAGTTGACTTCATTTTACTGTAAATTCATTTTTCCAGAGCTTGACAAAGATCTTATTTAAATAAATGTTAGCTATATACATCAAACTAGTTTACATAGATTATGTTTATGTTATGTTTTACTTAGTTGAGTTTTCATCAGCAATGAGAGGTGGCAATATGTTTGTCAAATAAGAACAAATCAGCCAAACTTTATTCATGTCAGCTGCCATTCTAATTGGAAATACTGAGCTCAAAATTTTAAATGTCTTAATCCGTGAAATTGCTCTCTCAACATGAATTTGTACTGCAGCAATGCTTCTAGTTTCCTTTTCTTCAAAAATGTCCAGGTGGTCTTTCCCCAGGAAAGTGTTCTGAACAGACTCTGTGGGATGAATTTGGCCTAAAATTTTTTCGGGAAATGAAATGAATCCACATTTTTCTAAGCAAAATCTTCTCCTTGCTTGCACCGTTTGGAAAAGTATAAAAACTTAAATGTTTGTCTCTCTTCTTGTTATTGAAACAATGTGGTACACAGCATGTAAATCCACCTTTCTCCCCACTTCTTACCATCTTGCTTTCATTTGACATCTCTTCTTCTGGCCCTTCTTGAACGTTCTGCATTTCAGCCATTTCTATCTCAAACGCTGTTGATTTCTCAGCACAGAAAGGTTCTCCCGGGCGCAATGAGTTTTGAAAAAAACTAGGGATATGGCTTTCTGTGAACTCTTCTTCATTTGCTGTTGAAATTGTTGAAGGTGAGTCCATTTTTTGCAATGAGAAATGACAGTGAAACATGAAAAACATATGAAAAGCAACAGTGCACAACAAACACAAGGTTGCTGATGACTACAACTACCAGAATGCATTGCGAAATTACATCATTAGGAATATGGTCTATTGAAATAATAGCAGAACCAGTATGCAAGAAAATGTTTCTGCTGTTTATCGCAATTACAGTCTTCTCTTGAAATCATTCCAATCTCCTGAAACAGAGTAGCAGAATTTTTTTAAAATCTACAGTTAACTGGGAGCAACAGACTATCGTTTTTTTTTTCAATCAAGGTATCTAGGCTGAGATGGCCCTTAACCCACATACAAAATTTAAAAAAGCTAGCGGTAGTAAGTTACAGAGTGAACTACTATGCCTAATAATACACTTTAACATACAGTATACAATATTTAGAAATTTAGAATATAATGTCCATAGGTTTATGTCAAAATTTATGTAAAAAGGCATTAGTTATTACTCATTGAACTGAAGAGGGCTTTTTTGATTATTGATGAAAATCATCTCTTATTTTGAAAAAGGTTACAGAAATTTGCTAATACCAACAGGCAACAAGGCTCTTCCTGACTCAAAAGCCAAATAAATAGATTCGTATTGTCTAATTGTCTCGTAGAAGGGTATTTTTTCATAAATAGTATTCAACAATATTTCTCTTTTGACCGAGCAAAGTGGACAGCATAAAATGAAATTTAATTCATCTTCTACTATATCAACTCAATGAGATTAACAATACCTGCAAAATCTTTCTTCTCTTGGAATTTTCTTTTCACCACCAAACCTTCCTGTTTCAATTTTTAAATTTTGGGAACTTAAACGTAATTTGGCTTGCTGACTTTGAAACTAGGAATCACATCAAGACATAGGCAGGGAATTTTCCATAACAATGTGACTTTCAACCTCACTTTTAATTTTATTACACATTTTGAGTAAATCAATGGCGCTGATTCCAAATCCGAGATGAGCCCTGTGAAATTTTGATTGGAAGTTGGATTTTTTGATGACATCATCAAAGCACCTTTTTTGCCTTTTAACTGTAATAGCTCTCTACTGGTGCGTCAAAAAAGGTTGAGAGCTTTTGATTGATGTACAGTGAGTCCAATTTAACTAAACTTCACCCAAATCATGACGTTATCAAAATGACGTCATCACCTAAAAACTCTTTTTTTGACAAAACTTGTGTCTCGAAACTGTATGCCCTGGTTATGGGCCCACCCTCAGGCTTCTCAGAGGCACATGTATACCCAAACCTCTATAGAATTTAACCCCACCCCCTTAGGAACAAGCTGTCTATGTGAAACGATATTACAAGTCAAGAACACTTTCTATCAGACAGGCAAAGAATCTTGTGGGAATTCTGAGAGATCTGATATGGATAAATGCCAACCTGCTTCAATTCCTTTTGAGCAAGGACAGAAATCGGAATTTCAAATTCCAATAATTATCAATTATGAAAAGCCTGCTGATGTTCAAAGTTATTAAATGATCATTGGTTGTTGACTTATGAAACTACTGGTACATGTCATGCAGAAGTTGGGTTACTTTTGAAGTTTATGGCAAAACCTGGGAAAGATCTTTGGACAGGTTTAAAGAGGATATTACGATATGTTCAACGAACATTGAGTTATGTTCTTGTATATTCTGCTAATGATAAGAGCCATATATGTTTTGGCTCTTCTGATGCAGATTGGGCCAGTGATCTGGATACGCATCGCTCAACGTGAGGATATGTCTTCCAAATTCAAGATAACACTGTTAGTTGGTGTCATAAAAGACAAGTATCTGTGTCAAAATCTTCTACTGAAGCTGAATACATTGCATTAGGTGGAGCCAGTCAAGAGGGTATCTGGATTTGAAGATTGCTAGCTGATATTTAACTTGAGGAAAAAGACCAACAGATATTTTTTAAGACAATCAGGGAGCAATAGAGCTTGCAAAGTACCCTAAGTTTCATAATCTTGCAAAGCATATTGATGTAGCATTTCATTCTATCAGAGAGCAAATTAATTTCAAAGCAATTTCTATTGAATATCGCCCTAATAAATATTTGTTATGAGATATAATGACAAAGTGACTTGCTAAATTTGCTCCTCAAATTTTAGAGACCGCTTAGGTGTTGAAAAGATCAATTGACTCATGGACTGACTTGTTTGTTTTTTATTTTTAGTTTTGCATTGCTTATTAATCATCAAGTGGGAGTGTTAACAAATCGTTATTTATTATATTGTTATGATGATTTTCTGAATTACAGTAAAAACCCGCATAAAAGAAACTGCGGATTAAGAACCTCCAGGCTGATTTTTGACCAATAAAGCACCATATTTATAAGATCCACTTCAGCCTGGCAAATGCAGTAGGTTCTTATATAAAAGATCACTGGTAAAAACTCAAATGTTCTTGATCTTAAAATAAAATATGCAGTTAGGCCTCTTACCATTCTGAGAAGTATGTTTATTAAGAAGAAGTAGTTCATGTTTGTTATGTGCACACCCTAAAAGCAGTAGGACATGTCCCCTTCCAGAGGCTGAAATCAAAATTAATTTATGATCACATTCTCTTCACCTTTTTAGAACTCCATAGGAGCTTTCAATAAAGTATTTTATCTGAAAAAGTTGCTCACAATATCTTGTCGGGAATGCACATACTTCTCACAATGAATAGATGGGCCACATGCAGACATGATGATTATCTATGTTATTCATTACATGTTAGAAGTCAATGGAACTCAACACTGTTTTATACACATTTTTTTACATCAGTAAGTTTCCAACTACTTCTCCTCTCTTCTTTCTGCTGTAATTTCTTCAATACGTTTACCAGGTAAGTGTAATTTCCAGAAAGTCTGTAGTCCACAGGAAGTTCTAGGCCTTTGCCTTGACCTTCATTGTATCTACTACCAATACATTCTGCCTGAACCTCACCATAATCTGATAAAAATTCATGAAAAATCTTTGCAAGCTCGATAGGAACATGACCGACAGTTTTCTTGTCATTATTCTTAACTGCTATTGCAAAACTGTCATAATTATTGTCCGGTTCATTTTCACAGCTTAGCACTTCTCCAATATAAACAGTGACGTTCTTGAAATATGCGTGATAGCCACGCACACTTGCTTCCACGAAGAGCTCGTATTCACTTGCCATTTTTCTGTGCGAAAAATTCAAAAATCAAAATACTAACTGCTGGCCTAAATTCCCAGCAGATTCAGATTCGGCGATGAAAGACCAGTACGAGGCTAGGAACCTGGGGATGAGGGGGAATCCAGCCTCCACTCCAGTTCAACTCGTGATAGTCCATCATGTCCCCAAATGTGTCTCTCTTCTTCAATCTTTGTTCTTCAACATCTGATCAGCTTTGTGTTTGAGAAGATGAATCGTACTCTGTTTGACTGCGGATTGAAGAAATCAGTTGAATTAAAAGATGGGACACTGTATGACATCACACCAACATTAAAGAAGACAGTGGAACCTGGTAAGCCTGTTTTATGCAGCATTTGTCATCAATCTTTCACAGGAAAACAATATTTTGATATCCATATGCAATTCAAACACAAAAATCCAACTGCAACTGATAATCCTTCTTCAAGCAATTAAGATTCGGTGCAAACTGACTTGAAGCAAAATTTGCCGAGAATTGTTATTGATGTTGAAAGTAAGAGTCAATATGATGGGCCTACTAACCAGCAGAACAAGCCAAAGTCACATGAAAAGCGAAGGGGTAGTGCCAAGAGGAAATCCTACAGTGTTGAGTTTAAAAAGCAAACTCTGGATCTACTGTATTCCCTCAAAACCTCTACCAATAAATTCACAACAGTCGCACGAGAAAAAGGTGTCAGCAAATCCCAGGTGGTGAAATGGAACAAAGACAGGAAAAAAATTCTAGCAGAAGTTGTGTTAAATAAAGAGAAAAGGAATACAGGCGGAGTGAGGGCTGCAAGGCAGAGGAGGAGGATTGCTGGAAATAGATCAAAACGCACGGGTAAATATCCTTTGGCCTCAAACCTTCTACTATCTGAGTTCAAACTACGAAGAGCCACTGGCAGCAAAGTTTCCAAGATGTGGATTAAAAACAAAATGAAGGCAAAGATTGCATTGTGTTACGGTAAAGATGAAGCTGGAAAATTTAAAGGAAGTGCTAACTGGTTTCAACGTTTCAAGAAAAGGCACCAAATAGTTCTTCGACGAAGAACCAACAAAAAGAAAGATTGTGCAGATGATGGTAGAGAGAAGATTCAAATGTTTCAGAGGGATCTTAGGAAAGCTTTGAATACACAACGGAGAAGGAACAGTTCCAAGATTGATCCAAAATATGGACGTTGGATTCCTAAAAATAGGTACAACATTGATCAAGTACCCCTCCCATTCGTTGTCGATCAAGAGAAGACTTATGATACATTGGGTACCAAGCAAGTTTGGGTATCACAGCCGTCTTCTGGCTTGGACAAAAGACAAGCAACTCTCCAACTGTGTATTCGTGCTGACGAAGAGCAAAATGTCAAGCCAGCTCTGATATTCAGAGGAAAAGGACATGTGAACAATCTGGAAAAAGAACAGTATGACAAGGGAGTGGATGTGTACTTTCAACAATGTGCTTGGATGGATGCAGCAGTTAACATGCAGTGGATTGAAGGCACACTTTTTCCTGGGAGTGGAGAAGACAAACAGGAAAAGGTTATCTTTGCGGATAATGTTGGCTTTCAACAAAACAAGTCATTTCATCAAGCTTGTCGAAATAAAATCAATGCGTGCATCTACATGCTTCTGGAAAATCATACCGACAAAATTCAACCTATAGATGCCGGATTTGGAAGGCTAATAAAAGTGAAGATAGGTGAAGCTATAGAAAAGCGGTTGGAAGTAGACGATAACCTGGAAAAGTGGCATGATAAAATCTCAGCTAAATAAAGGAGGATTTTGATGACGAAGTGGACAGGCGAGGCTTGGAGAGAGGTGACCAGCAAAAAAGAATTTGTGAGAACATTATTTGAAAAAACTGGCTGTTTAATAACAGCTGATATGTCTGATGATCATAAAATATCTCCTCAAGGACTTGAGAACTACCATGTGTAATATATTATAACAAGCTGTTTCAAAATGATTTTTAAGAACCTCTTCGAGGCTGTTTTCTTGTTATGCATCCTATATATAAGAACCGGTTCAGCCTGTTCTGAAAAATCAGAGGTTCTTTTATGCGGGTTTTTACTGTAATTATTATGTACTGTTCTGCTGCCTAGGAGCATCGAACAATTGTCAGTTGTTATGTACTGAGTTTTTACTCTCGCAAAAGTTAAAAACTTACTTGCAAATTCCTTCATTGTTTCAAATAGAGCCTTCAAAGGGAGCAGAGGTGAATTCCTTCTGCCATGTGTTAGCAAATCAGAACCATGAATTTGATGAGTAATTCACCCTCTTATTACCTAAAACAATCGAAAGAGAAGCTGCTAAATTTCAGCTTTCAGCCTCATACAACTACTGTGATAGAACCTTGTTTAAAGGCATTCCTAAGGCGTCTTTTTGCTGTGGACTGCTGTTCAGAATACAGAAGAGGTTAAAACGCCCCCTGCCTAACATGCCAAACAGCAATTTAATTTTTGACTGAATTTGCATGAGATTTTGCTGCAATGCAAACAGCAAACAGTATCAGCAGATTGACCTTCGAAAAAGTATGTACTGTATGGTATGCCTTTTTACCAATACATACTGTAGCTATCCTAAAAACCTCTGGTCCTCTATATGCTGTTGTTTACACAACGTTGTGTTAATGCACAACCGGCACTTTCAATATGAGATGGGTTTTTTTGTTTTGATGAATCGTAAAAGACAAAAATTTTAACTTCTATTACTCACAATGATTGTCTCTCTGTATCTCTATTTTGCATACCTTTATGTTGATGCATTTCTATGACCTAGAGGAATATTTATCTGAAATTTTATTTATCAAACCTTGAGATATTACTATCTGAAGGCTTTCGCACGACTATAATTAGCGTGTTAGAAAATTGGTGAAGAAATAACAGGGTAATTGAGATCAATATTTGATTTAAACTTTATATCAGGTGTAAATACGTGTAAATACGATATGAGGTCTGCAATAGCGGTTTAATTCATAATTATATTCTAAGTAGAAGGTGTAAAGATACTAAACATTTGTGATTGATATTTGAATAGTGGAAAAATCGGTAGCACATAGAGCATGGAGCCCCGTTGTTGGCAAAAGGTAGATAAATAAACAGATTTATTTGACATATCTGAACTTGAACTGATTTTAGAAATGACTAAAAATGCTAAAAGCAGCTTTGAAATATTAGCCATTCTAAATGTAATAATGTTGAAAAAAGTTATATTAAAAGGCAAGTGTAATAGGGAATAAGTCAATTTGAAGATATTATTACATAGACTTTAGGTGTGAAAATTTATATTTTAAAGTAAATGTAATGAGATTTTAGAAAATGATGTCAATCTTATAAGTCAGTGGTTTCTTGTGGTCCATAAATAATATGATGTTAGTTGTCATGTTTTGTTATGTTTTTTAAAAACGTTTTGCAACATCAAAATCTTTTCTTTGAGTTGATCTGGTGGCATGGCAAGAATATCTTCTTCAAAGAATTTTGAAAGTTGCTCATGGAAAACGGTAATAGTGGTAACTGTTTCATTGTTTTCGACATCAGTAACACAGTTTAGTAACACAATATTAACGATAATAAGAATAATGATAACAGTCAAAATAATCATTATCCAAATGCTGTGATTACTCAATCAATAAAGTACACTGCCCAATGTAAGTAGTTAAAGTTTGGTTAATATCAATGTTAATATCAAATAATATCAATTTCTTTAGGTTTTTTATATCCCTATTTTAATCAGTCTTTATATTTTCAGTTATAAAGTGTGCATTGGAAACATTTATTAGAGATAATTCATTATATAAAGACTACTATTATTAAGATTATAAAAGTTGTGCTTTGTCAAGAGCAAAGCCTGTTTCCCCTATGTTGCAAACCTGATCGCAGACAGTCGGACTGTCTGCAACTATCTCCAGCGGTCGCTGATGATGTTCTCATATGGGGTTTCTCATCAGCGAACTTTGCCAACAATTGCAGGAAAAAAAACTTTTTTGGTTCATCAGCGAAGATCGCCAATCTTTGAAAATTCATGTTCTCAAAAATCGCTATCATCATAAGGCCATGATCAGCAATGGTCTGCAACATACGAGAATGCGGCTTAAGAAAGAAAAACAAATAGACAAGTAAGTAGAATTTTTACAGAACAAAGATTGAACTACTATGAACACACTATTGAAAACGTAATGTATGTAGAAATATTACCAGACATCATAAGGCATGCATTTTTTAACAGCTGAAATTCATTGTCGAAAACCCCATCATCAGTGAACATGGGACTAAATTCAGCCTTCATCAAAGAAAACAGAAAAGGTTACAAAATAGGCATATATTAAGGGTAACAAGTTTTCAAAGCTCAGAACAACCTGAGCACTGAAGGATGAACCTTTATCATTCTGCTACTTTCTAGGTTCTTTAGAAGCCACGTACCACATTTGAGCTACCCATCATCACAATTAATTAACCTTATCACATATAGCAGCTTTTCCTACATAATGTAGCAGTGGTGAAAATGGAAAATCTCAAACCCTTGGATTTGATGTGTTTGTAATGCTGGTTCCAAATGTGCATAACCAAATAATAGCAAGCGTTGTTTTGCAATGACATAGTGGTAAAGGAATTTTGCAGACATTTACCTGTTCTTTCAAAGCAAGGAGATGGTACTCTTTCAAAATTTGTGGCAGTGTTGGTGCACTTGGACTCTCAATCCATTCTCTTCTATATTTAAAAGTTTCGGACAATATATCATTTTTTCTGAATGGTTTGCATTTTTTCTCTTCATCTCCTCAACTAAAACGAGAACCCTTTATTAGAATGAGAAACTTTTTGTAAGTGCAAATAATAACTCAATAGGATAACTCATCAAAAACACCAAGAAAGTAAATGAAACCAGTTACCCCTTTCATTTGTGTTGCTGTCATTCAAAGGTAACTTTAACCTTTTCTTTTCCTTTCTCATCTGTACCGGTGGTTGAACTTTTCTATTAATGTATTCTAATGCCTTCATAATATTTCCCCCCCTGCCTTGGTTTGTGATGAAAGAGTAATGACTAAAAGAAGAAGAGAAATGAAAAACGTTTATGTGATAAAAGGCTGCAATATATTTATAGGTTACTGAAAATAAAGATTGATGAAAATGAAAAGTCTGGAAGTTCTGTTTTTTCAGAAGTATGGTTTCTGTATAGTCTTAAATGATGCTTCATTGGTCTTCTCATGACAGTGAATGGGTTGGTTAGAAGTGGGGAAAGAATTTCCACATCAATTCTATCCTGCCCATCCTTGTCAATATGGCAATATGGGGGTGATTTAATGGATTAAACACCTTGTTTTGTTTTTGAATTCCATAAAGCAGAGGAAAACATGCACAATTTTTTATAAGAAAACTGGCTTGGGGCCTAGCTCTAAAAGTTTCTTAACAGTTTCTTAATTTATTGAAATCACTTGCAGTAAAAATGTGTTATTGAATTAAATGGAATTAGCCACCAAGAAATCGCACAGAAATGCTTGAGAAATAATTACTATCTCCACAACTGTGAAATCAGTATGTTGGAAAACTGACACAAAAATTTCTTAAGTTACTTAACTACTTCCTCCTAGTTCTAAAAGTTTCTTAATTTTTGGGGTGTCGAGTACTAGGTTACTCATAAACTGGTTTCCTGTATAAAACAACATGTATTTGTCATGACCTCTAATTAGGCAACTGAGGAAAGGGAAACACTTAAGTTGAAATATTGTCAGCACATCTTGCTCAAGCTGGAAAAGGCTAACAATATCAACATCACTGTCTGCCATATCTTTAAAAACTTCTATTAAGTGTTTGGCAAGCCCAATTTCCGTTGCAGTACTTGGGTAGCTATATCAATGAAAAACTATACTGTTATAAAATTAACATAGATATAACCCAAACATAAATAAATTTAGTTTATAAAAATAACCAACAAGCCCAAAATTCAACATGACTAAACTCAGATATTCTTACCCTTCTTATCATTTGACGGACTTTTGCCAGCATGGCTGAGATTTTGTACCATTAACAATCTTAATGAATCAAGCATTTCAGTGAAATTTTGCATATTTACTTGTGTTTTATAGGAATGCAACAATTACAACAAAAGTCATTGGAAACAAACCTTATTTTCAATGCATCCTTTTGAATATTTTAGCTCAAAACTTGAAAAAGACTCGTTAAAGTTTACTCATCTAGCAATGCTAAACCCTTTGAAATAAATATTGAAGAAAGTTGAGAAGTTTCAATATGGGATTCCTGGGAGAAATTGTCAGTCTTGCCTCTTATCTTTTCGATTTCATGTGTAAATCTGTATTTATGCATCATTTTCTGATACAATTGTTTCTTTTTACCAAAAACATAGTATTTGTAGCTTTTGTGCCTTTTGCTGCAAAATACTGCATTCTAGAATTTTTGCTAAAAAGTTATACTAGAAAATTTGATACTGAACACCTGAAATATCTATGAAAGTTTCAATACTAGGCCAGAAAAATATTCTTATTAGAAAAAATGGGTATTTAACTTGAAATAGAATATGCTATAATATGCACAATTCTTGCTTTGTTACTTTGTTCTGTCGTCTGTTGCTCTGATGAAGGTAGAAACAATGCCTCGTTACAATCGTTTTCCTTATTTTTTTTTATCGCAGACATGTAGGCAGAGATGGTCCTTAACCTACATATACATTTAAATTTTAAGAAATTTTCAATAATTAAATTGTTCTAAATTATTCAGTCCAGTTCAAGTTTGAAAAAAATCCTATTATATCTACAAATTCTACAGCATTAGGATTGAAAATCTATAACTTTTCTTGAAGTTTCCCAAATCTTCCCACCTCAATCTGCAGGTTATGTGCACTAAGGAGAAGTTTTGCAAAAGAACTCCTCATAGCAAAATCATCGATTATATCAAGATACGACTTTCAAAATTTTTTTTCAAAATTTCATTTTTTTGTTCAGAACTATCTGTTGTCTCATGTTTTCCCTATTCAAAATGCCTATGTATTTTGTTTTTGATTTTGGATTTTCTACCATATTCTGTAACAACTAGCCAATGCCCATCTCTGACCACTGCCTCATAGAACCTCTGCCTCAAGGACCTCTGCCTGAAGGACTTCTGCCTTAAGAGCCTCTGCCTCAACAAACCCTGCTTTTCCACTTAGCTCCTAGTTTCTAATCTTGAGTATTTGTCCTAGTCCAGGTTCTCTTTTCCTTGTGCCAATCACATTTCTCTTCCTCTGTTTTATTCCAAGGTCCTTAGTCCACAATGATGTTACTAAGTTTCAAATTAGGTAATCGACAGTAGTTCTCTTTGTCTATGGTCTCTTCCTTCAATAGTCTTGAAATAACTAATCGTCTCCAATCCCATTCCTTGGTCCTGTTCCTCAGTCTTGATATTGTTCAGATTTTCTATCACATTCCTTGGTCCTCTTCCTCAGACTTTTAACTGTTCATGTTCCTTAATCCTGAAATCATTCATTGGGTCCAGTCCAATTTCTTTGTCCTTTTTCTTATTCCTGAAATTACTGATAGTCTTCAGTCCTGTTCCTTTATCCTGTTCCTTAGTCCTAAAATTATTCATGGTCTTCATTCCCGTTCCTTCATCTTGTTCCTTAGTCCTGAATTTATTCAGGGTTTTCAGTCCCATTCCTTAGTCCTGTTCCTCAGTCCTGAAATTACTCATGGTCTTCAATCCCATTCCCTAGTCCTGTTCCTCAGTCCTGAAATTACTCATAGTCTGGCATCCTATTCCTTAGTCCTGTTCCTCATTCTTGAATTACTCATGGTCTTCAGTGCTGTTCCTTATTCCTGTTTCTCAGTCCTGAAATTACTCATGGTCTTTTGTCCCATTCATAAGGCCTGTTCCTCAGTCCTTAAATTACTCATGGTCTTCAGTCCCATTCCTTAGTCCTGTGCCTCAGTCCTGAAATTACTCATGGTTTTCAGCCCCATTCCTTAGTGCTGTTCCTCAGTCCTGAAATTACTCGTGGTGTTCAGTTCTGTTCCTAATTCCTGTTTCTCAGCCCTGAAATTATTCATGGTCTTCAGTCCCATTGTTTAGTCCTGTTCCTCAGTCCTGAAATTACTCATGGTCTTCAGTTCCACTAATTTATTCTGTTTCTCAGTCCTGAAATTACTCGGTCTTAAATCCCATTCCTTAGCCCTGTTCTTCAGTCCTGAAACTATTCATGGTATTCAGCCCTCTTCCTTAGTTCTGTTCCTCGGCATGTTTCTAAGCCATTTAGTTAGTCAATTTTTTCGTTTTGTTGAAAGTTTTAGCTTTCTAGGCGTCCTTATTTCCTTCCTTCTGAAATGATCCTTGATAAAAAGTGTAGCAATAAAAAAGATTGAACACATTCTCCGTCTAATCATGGAGATTCGGTCCTGTGTGAGGAACTCAGGTTTACTGCAGGATACTGTTTGTCTTTTGGTCGTTTAGTAGTCCTGTTTGTCTTTTAGCAGTTTTATTGTCCTGTTTCATACTACATAGTCAGATACTGCTATCAAGCCAGCTTATACTTCAGGATGACATTTGGTTTTGATGACTTTCAAATGAACTCTTTACAAACATTTTCAAAAGGGTTTTTGTTTTGCTTTGATTGAAACACAATTCTGAATAAGCCTTTTAAATCAGGTAATGGCATTTTGTTTCAATTGAAAGGGATAAAAGCATTAACATGATGCGATTGAAGCCGGGGGACTGAATTTTCCTGTAAATATCAACGTTAAAACCTTTTTAGATCTAGAAAAGTTGTTATTTCCTAGTAAATAATCCAGGTATACATGAAAATTAGTAGATATATTCAGTCAGCTTCGTTACTTGTA
>JACTAT010000758.1:0-10702 GCA_014526335.1 Chrysaora quinquecirrha | reverse complement strand
GTGGGGGGATATCTTTACTACAGTGGAGGGATATCATCTGTACAGTGGAGGAATATCATCAGTACAGTGGACGGATATCACCAGTACAGTGGAGGATATTTAGTACTGTGGAGGGATATCATCAGTACGGTGGGGGGATATCTTTACTACAGTGGAGGGATATCATCTGTACAGTGGAGGGATATCACCAGTACAGTGGAGGATATTTAGTACTGTGGAGGGATATCATCAGTACGGTGGGGGGATATCATCATTACAGTGCACCCGGCGCTCTCTGGATTCACCGTACTGATGATATCACTCCACAGTACTGAACATCCTCCACCCAACTGATGATATCACTCCACTGAACTGAATATCCTCCAGCCTTTTGCACACCCTCAACTGTACTCCAAATACATTACCCGGCGTGGGAATTTTGTCCTAGAAGAATTTTTATAAGACAAAAATGTCACTAGTTACCTTACAGGAGGTCGTGCAAGCTAAACCCTATTAATTCAGTAGACAATACGGGATAATACTTCTTCTAGACCACATAGAGTTGTTGTTATTCCTAAATCTGCTATTTCTCGCTTTGAAAAATCTATGATTTTCCTTTCTAAATTATTCTTACACTGATAATTTCCTCCACCGTCCAAATAATAATAATCATAATCATCAGGCGGTGCGGAATTCCTAACTTCGCAACTCTTCCTAAACCTATGTCCATTTTTTGAAGTGCTTTTGATTTTTCCTAATTTTCGTTGAATTTCTTTCTGATGCTTGCTGCTCATTTCATGCCCTAGGTACTCAGGTCTCGGCAGATGCCCCTCTTGATTATTCGGCCTATTTATTGCTCCGTTATTTTGGCCCAGACATTGACTATTTTGACACTGATCGCACAGAACATTAGATTTCTTGAAATCATCATTTATATCATCGTTTCTATCTGCGAGTTTCGAATTTCCAGCGATCTCTGCTGCATGTGGGTGGATATGCAGATGTTCCATGGTAGGCACGCCAACACCGAAGTGTTCAGGCGGTAAGAGATGCTGACACCTGAACAGGTTATTTGCTTGCGATGAAGACCAGTTGTAGCTTCTCGCTACGTGTATGCGACACCATGGATTCGTCACGTAAGGGCTTGAAAAACTGAATTGTGAACAGCGACATGGATGGTCGTAAATTTGACATACAACATGTTCTACAGGCTGTTCCATAATGATGATAGTAAACCACCTTTTTACCTAAAAGCAAAAAGAGTTATCTTAATAGACCTTTTCAAAGAGATCTGGGTGGGTGGGGCATTTTTTGGAAAATGGTAGGCATATCGAGTAAGGGAATCCTCTCCACGGACAAAGACCAGAATTGCAGTCGCTTTAATCTTGTTTTAGACCTTTTCAAAGAGGTCTGGGTCTGCGCGACGTTTTTCTGGAAAATGGTAGACATTTCTAGTAAGGAATCCGGTCGTTTAAGACATCTCTAGTATGCAATTGCGGTCGTTTTAGGAGAGTTAGTGCAGCAGATTTTACTCCAAATTCACGAATAATAGAAGAAAAAGACAGAAAAGGATTCTGCGACGGACGGTAAATGTTTAAAATATCTGCAGTAACGCAGGAAACAAGATACAACTCCCGATAAAACTGTCTCGAAAAAAGGAAAATACTTGATTAAATGATTCCTAGAGCAGATAAACTGGGACTTGAATCCTTTCTTTTACACTAACTCCCATAAAACGTGAGTAGGAAGCAAAATTTGCTGCAATATCTCTCCTGGAAGGACCGCGATTCCGTTCTTTGCCCGTGGAGATGATTTACTTACTCGATAAGGCTACCATTTTTCAGAAAATGTCGCGCCCGACCCAGATCTCTTTGAAAAGGTCTATAGAGTTAGTTTCTAATACTGCGAATGCTTTTTATGTCCGAAGGACATATTAAGAGGGTGTCGTGGAACGCATGTATACATAGAAGATAGGTAGATAGGTAGGTAGTAAGATAGGTAGATAGGCATATAGGCGCTTTTTCGTGCCAAAACGTAACAAAAGATAAACCAGAAATAATAGGAATTAAACTTTGAAATCGCCGTTAAGTGTTGTCGTTAGTGGGCATAATTGCTTGCCAGAAACATCAATTAGTATCATCTGTTAGTGTAGCGCAGTGGAATAATGAGCTTGTTTCTTGGGCTAAGGGTTGTGAGATCGATCCACGATGCAGGAACATTTTAACATCAAGATTTTCGGAAAAAAGTGGACACCATGATTTTCTCGCAAAAAAGCCGGCTTGGTCGAGCTTCGAAAAAAAAGGTTTGACTACAATATTGCAAATTGTTGCTCGAATCTAATTTGATTTGATTTTTTATTTTGAAATATTTTCATACAATTTTGATTCGGTTGTTATTGTCTGTATGGTACTGTAAAAAAGCCACCGATCTTACCCTACCGATCCCATAATATCGAAAGGCCTTGGCCATACGATCAACATTGTTGGTCAAACATTATACAATATAATTCAAAACAAATGTTGAACCGTTTGGCCACGTCAAAAAACATTGCTGTCCAACTTTTTTGAACAACGAAATTGTTGTCAATGCGCAAGCACGGACGCCTTGTTGATAAGAAATGTTGCTAGGTGCCGAAATGTTGCAAGTTGTTGCAGTTGGACAATAACAAAAGAAATGTTTGACAAGCAATGTTGGAAAGGCCGCCAAACGATCAAACATTGCTTGAAAAGTGAAAGTATGCAAAATCTGTGGCGTGATGTTTTTTCTAAAAAGTTCAAAAACATTTTATGCTTGACACAAGCGAAACATGTTGGACGAGTAATGTTTTGAACGTGGCCAAAGGGGCCAAACCCGGGGGTACTTCACTTATGAATGGACGGGGATGTGCCGCCCAGATTTCGGAAACCCACCCACTTATAATGTAAACCTTTGCGGAAACAGACCCTATTTTATGAGTAGAAATAAGTGAAATATGAGAATAATAAGACTTTCTAGACCTATTTATTGCTTGACATTGTACTACGAACATCTTTGACGCGATTTTGCCACTTTTCTGACTGAATTAAAGTTAAACTTTCGACTTTTCTTCAATTTGCAACCCACTTTTATGGGGTTTTGGTTAAAATCATACCCATGTTTAGAGAATTTCAGTGCCTAAAACCCACCCATATGGCTATCCAATTCATCAGGGAAACAGTGTTGATGAAACGCGTGGGATGGCTTTCCCGTGTGACCATGTGTCCAGCTGCAACCACGTGACCATTTTCCGACAACAGATGGATCGGCAACGTCAGCGACACCTTATGGGAACTATCTTATGGGCCAGTCGATCAAACATTGTTGGTGAAATATTTCAACTTTGCTTGACAACCAATGATTGACCGTTGGCCGCGTCACGAACAATTGCTTGACTGGACAAAGGTTCTTGGGAAATTAAAAAACTTTTTCTAAAAATGTTTGGTGAGCAATGTTTTGCGACGAGGCCAAACTGTGAAACATTTTGCTTGACAAGCCCATTTCAACTGTTTGACCAACATTGTTTGGTGGTTTGACCAGGGCCTTTGGCTGCATTGGAGAATGGGACCGATCTAATCAATCTACACGTGCTTAACTTACAAGATTGAAATGGAAGTTTTAGATAGATGTGTTTAAAGTGTGCAATGCCCTTTAGAATGCTTGCTGCTGTTGCATATCTGAGATTTGAGCCGTCTGAGTTGTTTAAATATCTGAGATTTGAGCCGTCTTGAGTTGCTTAAAATCTCTAAGATTTGAGCCGTCTTGAGTTGCTTAAAATCTCTGTCATTTGAGCCGTCTTGAGTTGCTTAAGATATCTTATATTTGGGCCATCAGAGTTGCTTTAAATATTTGGAAGTTGAGCCCGTAGAATTGCTTAAAATATCTGAGTTTTGAGCCCTCGGAGTTGCTTGAAATATCTGAGATTTGAGCCGTCTCGGTTGCTGAAAATATCTGAGATTTAGGCCATCAGAGTTGCTTTAAATACCTGGAATTTGAGCCCGCAGAGTTGCTTAAAATATCTGAGATTTGGGCCATCAGAGTTGCTTAAAATATTTGGAAGTTGAGCCCGCAGAGTTGCTTAAGATATCTAAGATTTGAGCCCTTGGAGTAACTTGAAATATCTGAGCTTTGTGCCTTCTGAGTTGGTTAAAATATCTGCAATTTGAGCCCTATGAGTTGCTTCAAATATCTGAGATTCAGGCCGTCAGAGTGGCTTAAAATACCTGGGATTTGAGCCCTCGGAGTTGCTTAAAATATCTATGACTTAAGCCCAAAGAGGTGCTTAGAATATAGTAAATTTGGGCCACCACAGCTGCTTTAAATATCTGAGACTTAAGCCCTCAGAGATGCTTAGAATATCTGAGATTAGGGCCATTGGAGTTGCTTAAAATATCTAGAATTTGAGTCCGCAGAGTTGCTTAGAATATCTGAGATTTGTGCCATCAGAGTAGCTTAAAATATCTGAGATTTGAGCCGTCTGAGTTGCTTAAAATGCTGAGATGTAAGATATTTAAATAACTGGAACTTAAGATATTTGGGGTTTTAGCGCTCAGATATGCCTAAAATATATGAGATTTGAGCCCTCGGAGGTGTACTTCTACTGGTTGCTTAAGCTAATGAACAGTTATACATATATTTATTATGTGACACTTTCGCAATAAATCTTCTACGAAACTAGTATAATATAAAACCTAGTCTAGGTTATAAAAGCTACACGCATTTAAAGCTAGGTTCTTTATAAAAAAGAGCGTGTAGCTATTATTGATCAAGTATATAGAATGCTCTCTTGTACGATACTGTTTATTTTCGGCATTTTTAGGCTGACCATCTTCATAGATAAATTTTGATTGATTGCCTATTTTTCTATGCCTAGAGGCTGTTGCCTTTATCTCTATGCCTAGAGGCTGTACTTACCTTCTTATTTCTGGTCTTAAATGATGTAAATATAGTTGTCAAATCCTTGTCTTGAAATTAATGTGTATTTTACAACTTGTTTCCTTCCGAGAGTATTTCGTGAAGTTTACAGGCAGAAACTAGCGTCTGTTTTGGCTCTCTCAAAAATTCAAAATTTCGATAGTAGGTCATTGCGATTATGGTAATTATAGAACAGCTGACTCTGTTCCCGGACATTTGTAAGAAATGGTGGCTTTTGCTCAACAATGAATCGCTGAAAACGGGAAAAATCTCCCGCCAGGCTTCAAGAAACAACGTACACAAGACGAACATTGTCGCATCCTTTATGAGATATGATATCCTTATCTACTGATCATCTTTCTCGTTTTAAAACACCTGCTAATTGCAAAAATCGTACGCAAAATCTTTGTTTGTTAATGTTTTTAGAAGACTCAGATTGTCGGGTACTGCATCACTATAGTCCCTGGCCAAGCAAGAAATTATTGTTTTGCAAACATATTAAACTGCTTTTCCAAGAAATATCTCTTGGTTTGATACATCAAAAGCATTGTTTGCCAAAGATTTTAGACCTACTAGACTTTCAATACCACATCCTGTTTTGTGACGTGGAAAACAATTTTTGAGAAACATTTAAGACATGCTTATGTTGCAAGATTATCTTCTCTTTGTCGTCGTCACAAATTATTGTTTGCGAAACATAGACTTACCTTGCAAAATAATTTTTCCTGTTTTGTGACGTCGAGGACCATGTTTTCGAAACAGAGCTGCTTGCCTTGCAAGATCGTCTTCCGTTCGGGGTTGTCAAAAACCATTGTTTGCAAAACATTATAATAGACCCGCTTGCTTCGCAAAATCACCTCGTGTTATGTAACGCCGAAAACATTGTTTGTGAAACATTTAAGAGATACTTGCCTTGCAAGATCTTCTTCCGTTCTACGTTGTCACAAACCATTTTTTGCAAAACATTTTAGACCTGCTTGACTTACAAAATCACCTCCTGTTTTGTGACCTAGAAAACATTGTTTGCGAAACATTTAAGAAATACTTGCCTTCAAAGATCTTCTTTCGTTCGGGGTCGTCACAAACCATTGTTTCCATAACATTATACACCCGCTTGCTTCGCAAAATCTTCTCCTTTTTCCTAACATGGAAAACATTGTGAAACATTTTAGACATTCTTGCCTTATAAAAAGTTCCTCCATTTCTCGTCGTCTCAAACCATCGTCTGAGAAACATTATAGACCAGCTTGCCTTTGCAAAATAACCTCCGGTTTTGTGACGTGGAAAACATTGTTTGTGAAACATTTAGGACATGCTTACGTTGCAAGATCTTCTTCCGTTCTAGGTCGTCAAAAACCATTGTTTCCAAAACAGTATAGACCAGCTTGCCTTGCAAAATAACCTCCTGCTTTGTGACGTGGGAAAACATTTTAGACATACTTGCCTTCAAAGATCTTCTTTCGTTTGGAGTCGTCACAAGCCATTGTTTGCAAAACATTATAAACCCACTTGCTTCGCAATATCTTCTCCTGTTTTCTAACTTGGGAAAAAATTGCTTGTAAAACATTTTAGACATGCTTGCCTTGCAAAATCACCTGTTTTGTGAGGTGGAAAACATTTTTTGTGAAACACTTAAAACATGCATGCCTTGCAGATCTTTTTCCATTTTGCGTCGTCACAAACCATTGTTTGCGAAACATTATAGACTTATCTTGCAAAATATGTTTCCTGTTTTGTGACGCCGAGAACAATGTTTGCGAAACAGACCTACTTGCCCTGCAAGATCTTCTTCCGTTTGTCATCGCCACAAACCATTTTAGTAAGACCCAAAGCAGTAGAGGCCCGCTTGCTTGCAAAATCACCTCCTGTTTTCTAACGCCGAAAACATTGTTTGTGAAACATTTGTTTGTGAAGCTTGCTTTGCAAAAATTTTTCCTGATTTGCCTCATAGAAATCATTGTTTGTGAAACATTTTAGACTTGCCACAGAAATTGTATGTTACGCATGTATCTAATGTTTCAATGAGTAATTTCCAGCTTTGCTCGCATACAAGTATCACTTTATAAAAGCTATGGCACTAAATATACAGTTAAAATTAAGCAACTATTTAGGAGCTTTTGGTACTAAAATTTAATCTAAAGCGGTCCAAAAATAAGGAACTTTGGGAACTAAACCTTAAACTGATTTTTTTATAAAAAGCGTGTATTTGCTGAGAGAGGAGGCGTAAAACGCTGCCCACCCCCTCCCCAGTGCAGATGTAACATTGATCTAATATGCCCCAGTACAGATAGTGTTAAAGGAGTTTAGCACCACAATGTTTTTGCCCCGACTTTTTCGACTAGTTAATGTTTAACTTAGGGGCTGATCATATGAGAGTTTTCAACCCGGGCTGGAAATTCAGCTCGATTAGCCGGGTTGAACTTGGCATGCCATTAGATGAACGTTTCAAGCCGGACTGAAATGGAATACGTAAGACAAATGGCCCCAAAATAAAACGCTTTGGCACGAAACTTAAGCCACAGTCAAGCTGGGCTTGCGCAAAGAGAGTTCCTAGCCCGGGCTGGAAAAAATTGCGATTACATGAGAAACTTCAGCCCGTTCCAGCCCGGGTTAAGTTTTGAAATTATCTCGTGTAATCGCAAAATCAATTTTGCAGAGAGATGACTGGAAAAGAGCGCAGAGTTTGCAGCCCGTTTAACCGGGCAAAATTTCCAGCCCGGGCTGAAAATTCTCATATAAGGAAGGTCCTTATAACTACAGTTGACATCCGCTATCTCGAACTCTCATTGGAAGCTGGAATTTGTTCGAGATAGCGAATGTTCGAAATAACGGATGCCCCATATAAATAGAAAATATTTTAGTTTTTAAGTCAGAAAAGGAACCCCTATTAACATGCAGGGTTACTGATCCCAAATTTCATCAAACAATTCTGATATTTTTTACATTGGAGTCAAAGCTCATCTGCTTTCATGCCTACTATTGGTGAAATTGAGATAATGGCGATGCAGCACATCTCGAAAGAGAACAGCTTCATCTATTGTATACATGGGAAGCATATCACTTAGCTGCTGCCATTCCTGCTCCGCTAGGCGAACTCATACATATTTTTAACCTGTCTCTTTATCCACTTCAGCAGAAAATTTGGCAAAGTTCGAGATAAAGAGCAGGTTTTCCTCCATGGGAAATCGAAAGTGGTTCGAGGCAGCGAATGTTCGAGATAACGGGGTTCGAGATAGCGGATGATTTTTCTATACAAACCCTTATACCAAAACGAGGGGAAATGGAAAAACGTTCGAGATAGCGAATGTTCGAGATAGCGGATATCAACTGTACTTTATATATAACTGTCAGGAAATCATCAGAAAAAATTTGGTCAGAAATTCCAGTGTCGGATTTTTTTTTAGTTGACGTGTTCGCCATGAATAGGTTGAATCTTATCATAATAGCTACCTCCAAAAAACACCGAAAACTGAGCGTGGGATGTTTAATATTCGGATTTTCTCTCGATTCTCTTCTATTCAACGTGGTTTTAAAATTTCAGCTGCTGAGCAGAAAACGTTTCTGAGAAAAACATGCGTTTTCGAGTCATCCTACTGTTTTTAATGATGTCACTTTAACAGTAGGTATAGGTTAGTAAGAAGTGTAACCTGTCGTTAATTTTTCCAAATTTGTCCATCAAAATCTCTTTTCCTTGCTTCATAAGTAAAAGTGGGCGCAAACCATGCATTGCATCTATCTCTCCTTTCGTTAAGCCAGGCGCAAACCGTGCCAATATAGTAAATATATTCGGACTTATCAAGGCTGTTTCTGACACCTTATTAGACATGATAGTCTCCACTTCTCATGACAAGCCTATTTGATATTGAGTAGGGCAACGTTTGGGAAGAGATCCGACTCCCATCATCGGGCAATGAGAAATGTGGTTTCTTTCCTATATTGCAAAGGTTGAATCGAAAGCAAATACTGTAGCAATGAAGTAGAAAATGAAACACACTTTTTATTATCCTGTAAAAATTACAACTTTGAGCGCAAGATTTTCCTTGAAAAGCGAAAATGAAACTTTGATAAAAGATACAAGCGAATTCATTTCAACTATATATGATAAGCGATTACAAGCAAATTAAAAAAAAAAAACATTAGAGCATTTTAGAACCTTTATCTTTATTAACACTCAACTGTAACTTGCGTATTGCGTATCTTTTCTAATTAACATTGTATTTTTGTTATGTTGTAGTGTAGTTGTAGACCATGTATCATATGATATAGCGTCGAATTTGAAAAAAAAAAACATATTGGCCGAAAATGTTGGTACAGTTTGCCATACCATCACAACATCTGAGAAGTTTTGGGTTGCTGACGTCATCTACAAATGATCTTTTGCAAACATGGCAAAAAGGGAAGCAGCTGTTTGTTTATTGCTCGCTCTTTTGGTTGACGACGAAGAAGAAAGAACTCGTTTTCTTATTCAAACCTCAAGCTTAAATCTATTGCTCATTTAAGGGTCTCCGAAATAACGACCAAACTGGCAATGTTGTGCCAAACTGTTGGTGAGACAAAGCAAACCTTACCAACACATCCATGTGTTCAAATCGACGAAAACAAAGATTCCACACCGGTGTCATATCGTACCGGTGTGGTTCCGATATCGTGTAAACGAATGTCGGACAATAATAAGCATGTTTGGGTGTAGAGTTATTGCCAGAAAGAGGAGGAATCCGAGTCGGGGGCTTTATTGACGCATGAGCCGGACGGGGATGGATCATAGTTAATAGAATGGACGGATGGACGGCGAAACAGGGATTTTATGATGTAATCTCTGTTGTGTTCAGAGGGGCCAATAAGTACAAAGTTCTTGAAATTTGAGAACTGAAAGAGAACAGAGTTGTATATATAGTTGGTAAAATTTCAGGTAATGTATCAAGTTAATAAATGGCAAAATGTTATAGTAACGGGGCAAGGGCCCCGGAAGCAATGCAGGTGGCGGGGGCAGAAGCAACAATTTTGGGCGATACAATAGGGAAATATAAGAATTTGTCAATTTTTCCGAGGGCAAGGGGCTGCTGCCTGCTGCCCCTGCTGCCCTGTGCTCCCGGCGCCCCTGTAACGGGGAGAGGATTTCTTTACGCTATAATTTCATCTGCTATGAGTTTCTATACAACTAAACGGTAAATTTGGCCACGAGGAATGACATGTTTACATAACATTTGAATGACCTAGGAAATTGTTGCATAGATCACAGGGCTATGGTAAAGTGTATTTTTTAATCATAAAAACCTTTGGGGAGGGGCAATTCTCGTTAGGTCGTCGAAAAAAGTTTTGGGTGCCTTTCATCTTGGTAACTGCTGTTTGGAAAGCTGTAATAGGAGAATAGGTAGTTTCTTAAAGGTTTCTTCACACTAACGTTCTCATGAGCTACTTTGCGGTAAAAAAGAATGCAGGGTAGGTCACATGGCCCCCGGCCCCCAAGATCACAAATCGATAGAATCTTGATACACTGTTTTTGTCATACATGAAGTCAGTCGAGCGATTCCGATTCTATTGCTTATCAAAATGGCGGATTGTCAAACAAGTACGGCTGGCTTTGATATCAAGAGTTATACAGCGCTGATTGGTCTTGCTGAATATTTTAGATCCTGTGATCCTTCGAAAACAAGAGAATATATTCATTGCCTTCAAGCTTCTCTGAATATTGGTCTGCCTACTCTGCTTGATGCCAAAGTTAGACTGAATCTTGCGAAGTGCCTTCTTCAGCACACAAATAATTTAGGCCATGCAAGAAGTCATTTGCAACAAG
>JACTAT010000075.1:87829-102500 GCA_014526335.1 Chrysaora quinquecirrha | reverse complement strand
TTCGGACTTGTACAGTCTAGCCAAGGGTATACATTTTTGCATTATTGGTCTAGCCAGGGGTATCATACAGTATTTAACCCCCGGGGGGTACTTCATTGTTCAAATGACAAGACGTGCCGCCTAGTTTTTCCTAACCCACCCATGTCTACTGATAAATTCTGTTTCTCGTTGTTCCCATGTATAGAATAAACAACGAAATTTTATGCCCATTTGTACCAATATCTCAAATGTTTGAACCCAATTTAACGCCTGAGGCAACTTTAAATGCATCGAAAAGTCATTTGCGCTGAAAGCTAAAACGCACTTTTTATCAGGCTTTTCAAAGCAATGCATGTCTAAAATGTTATGTATGTTTTACTACCAATGTGTAGAGATTCTCTACGAAAAATCAACCCATATGTAGGGAAATTGGCGCTGAAAAAAGTTACCCATTTGGCGGTACGTCTAGTATAACGAACAATGGAAGTACCCCCTCCCCTGGGTATTTAACCATCTTGCGGTCACGTTTTCAACTTTTATTAGCCTTGAAAAGAAAGCACTTCCAAGATAATAAAAGAGCAATGAAACTAGTAAAAGAAATAAAACAATGAAACTGGTAAAAGAAACAAGTCTACCTTTGAAATTTCCCACTTAAGACCAACAATTTCAAGCGTAGCCTTGGATGCCATTATGTCTTAAAAGTTAGTCTCGCCTACGGTACCATTTGGAATATGCTGGCGGCAGATCCCTACTCAAAATTTCTATACCCCCCGCGATTCAGTATTGGCCCAGATGATTACTTTCCTGGGGTTTTAGTTGCGCTTTCTTGGGTTGTTTAATTAATCGAGGACGAGGTCTAAATCCCTCGACGATGACACACCCTTCATGATTCCAGTCTTCATGGCCACGTGACCTTTATGACTTTTGTCTGCCTCTGTCTGTAATGTACTTCCCCTTTTTGCTCATTTCGTTTCGCTTTCGTTTTCAAGATGAAGATCCTGTCTGATGTTTTAAGGTTTGTGTTTTGAGTTTTCCAATTTTATTTTATAAATAATCATAATTCCTGATGACGCTGGGCTTGTTTTAGATCTTGAATATTTTCATGCATGTTTAGCAGGATCAGAATAGCAAAGATCGGAAATCACAAGTTGTTTGATTGAACTTGTCTAGGCCCATTGAAATGAAGGTGAAGGTGAAATAGTGTTTCAGGGCCACTCAGTACTAGGTTAACTAATCGAGACCTCTACCTGGCTGTGACGCCACCGTTGGTTCGAACCCTGACCATACTGAGCACCTGACCTGACACCAAACTGTCAAGTCAGCTAAATTACACGTCGAAGCCACACAGCCCAACATGAAAATGACATCATTTTTAACAAATCGCAATTTTTGGAAAATCTGCAGGAGGAACCCCAAAATTTTTTTTCACATTCCACCTCACCTTTATTGGGGCGTAGATTTGGATAATTGCTTCCAAAATATCCCCTGGAATACGTAAATACCTGGCATTTTCATCTCGATCAGGAGTAAAATTTTCAGAAGCATTTTTCTGTTTTCATCCCGATTGGGCTTCTGTCATCCCAATAGGTTGATACATTTTATTGATTAACATCCCGAAATTCCCAAGTAATTTATTGACCGGCTTGCTATGTTGTGTGCACATCTAATAGGAGAACATAATCATGGAAAGCAAGTGTGTTTACAACTTTAACCTGCTATTCCTACCCTGGACTGAGACCCCAAGCACAAATGGTGCAGTGCTAACCATTACATGACGACTGCATTGACCAAGCAATCATTTAATAAAGGCTTTATTATACTGTATGGTCTTAAAAACAATATTGAATTTTTTCGAACTTTACTGGAGAATGTTATACTCAAGAAACATCATTTTTCAGTATTTCATTTCCCATCTCAATCTCTCTCGCTTCATCAATAAGAAATTACATGGCTATATCACGTGGTTATATCAATGCCTATCAATACGGCTTGTATGGACCTTTGAAGAACCAATCAGATTTTACAAGGAATGATTTACAACAAACATATCATAACACAAAATGACATCAACAATACAATTACAAACATGATACAAGACAATTCAAACCACTATTTGTAGGACTATACATATAGGTTATTTAACCTATATAGACATATAGGTTATTCATATCACGATTTAACCAAGGGGATCGTGTGTCTTGACTTTGATATTTTGATTGGGCATAAAATTTGAGAAGGCATTAGAACAGTTTCCGTGAAGATGCTAGGGTATCATTAGGGCACAGGTTAGAGAGCCTAGTGAACCTCCCAGGGAAATTTTAGGATGCTTTGCTTATAGCAGTAGCATTCGCCTTAATTCAAAATCCCAAATTTTCCTGTTAAGGATGGGTACGGATGGATATCTGGTATTAATTGTGCCACTAATTATGCTGTGATGACAAAGCAGATCAATTGAAGGATGGACCTCTTTTTGTACCAACAAGTTCAGCTGGTCAGTGAATATAAGTTCTATGCACAACTTGCGGTTTCCATTGAAGTGAGCTGGCTCTGAAATTAGTTGATTCAAGGCTTGACGTAAGAGGCTCTGAAAGCATAGTCAACTGCGTCAATTGATTTCATTTGGGCAACTGTGCTTCCAAAAATTATCCAAACAAGCCTAACATTTCTTTTTTGCTTATTTATTTAGGGATGGAGAAGTTGGTCTTAACCAATGAAGAGGAAAACTTTGTTAAGATTTCAAAGATCATATTAGATGTTTTGCCAAAGAAATTAAGGCAATATTTTAAAGACAAATGGGATGCAACACATCATAACAATAAATGGGATGATACATCCAAGAGCAGTCAGTTCCTTGTGAGTCTTATTCCATCAAACGTGAAAAAAAATCCACATAATAAGAGAAATGTGGATTATCTTAAAACCAATGGGGATACAAGTGACTGGGATCCAACACTGCTGTTTTTTGTTCTGCTATATTCAGGTTTACCGCTAATTACGCCTTGTCGTAAAAAGGCCAAGAGAAACATTCCTTTATTTGACAGCGAAGTCATAGACCTACTGAGGGAGATTCGAAATGGCTGCTTTGCTCATCTTAAAGATATGTCACTTCCGTCGGCCGAGTTTCAGACAGTTGTTGGGGACCTGAATACTGTGTGTACATTGTTTGGACCCGACTGCAAACGCAAAGTAGATGAAATTATTCAATCAAAAGTTCATACACAATTAAGTGAGCAACTGATGGAGCAGCTGAAAACTCAGGAAAAAAGCAACGAAGAATTTAATAAATGGCTTCATGAAAGAATTGATGCTTTTGAGAAGGAGTTGACAGGTATTTGCCTCTTCAAGTTGTGTTTTATGTTGGAAGGTTTCAATTTCCTTTCAATTTGCAAGCCGTTACTCTTATATAATGTTCTTAAAAGTATTTACAAATGCACTTGTAGTTAAAGTATTTTGTTTTCACGTTTTTTAGGAACAACCTTTATAAGAGTTACCAGGCTGAAATTTGAGTCAAACGTTTTTGCTATCTTTAAAAATTTTGGAATACTCAGAAGCAAAGTTTACCGTCGTATTGCCGTTGCCCGGAAACGCACTTTAAACTTGTTTTTGAGAAGGGTAGGGGGGTGGTCATAGACTTATTACACGAGTCCTAGTTATCGCTAAGGGCTGACGACCGAACTCAAAACCACTCAAACCTCTTTATGCAAACAGCAGTTTGGTTGTTGTTGTTGTTGTTGCTGTTTGCTTGTTGTTGTTGTTTTTGCTGTTTGCGAAGAGAGGGGCTCATGGAATAGGTCTAGGGGGTCACAAGTTAGCGAAAATTCACTTTTAAATTACGAAACAGACAGGCTGAAATCGGAGAGCACTTGTTTGGTTTAATTTTTCCAAAGTATCTTCTGTTTTGATAAAGTCCATAGTTTCCAAGGTTTCATTGGGCTCAAGTCTAAAACGGGGATGTTAGTTTTTCGAAGACATTTTTTCTTTGCCTTACAGAGTTAAACAAAGAATTTAATATCAAATTTCTTTAGGAAATATAACATTGTTTACGGATAAATGACCATAAAATCAACTTATTTACAAAATGATCACCCATCATGAGCATACCTGTAGCACAAATAATTATTTGATACCCTGCCAAATTTGTTTTTTTATTTACTTTACATTAATTTTCATATGTAAGAAACAAGAGACAGAACAGAAAATTTGGCATCAACAGTACAAGAAATCAAAACAGCACAAAAAAGGTCTGCTGAGCATGTTCAGGGTAAGTTCTTCTTCGTCAATCTTGAACACTTTGAACCTTGTGTTTAAGTGTAGTGACAATTTCTCTGCTGGAAACAAATCCAATTAGAACAGCAAGTAGCTACGCTTCTCGAAAACATCTGGATTGTTGGTAGAATGCTGTTCCTGTCATCTGCTGGTACCAATGGCACACTATTTTCTAAACTTTCTGGTTCTGTCATTATTTCTTCAGTTACATCAGGTGTTGAAAACATATTGTTGCTGCTGTCGAACGACAAATTGAAATTTAATTTTTTTGGAGTGTTCCTTATGCGATAGCCACGTCACTTTTATCATTATTCCTCTCTTTAATTCCCGAATTTTCGAATCTTTTCCTCTTCTTCAGAATGATAGTTTCTAGCGACCGTACCTTTGTCTGGATGTCTGAAACTTTTCTGTCAACTATCTTAATGCTGTCTTCGACAGTGGCAAACTTTCTCTGTAGATCTTGAAGCATTTCAGCAATATGGACAATCTGGGTGCTAGACTCAACCTCAATTTCGTTGTTGACTCCTGCGGCTTGCTGGTTTGTTTCACCTCTGAGAGGTATCTTGGTTGCAATACTTCGAATAGGAGGCGACTGTGAAGTGGTTTCGTCGACTTCCACTAAACGTGTTTCATGCTGTATGGTTAAAGGGCTAAGAGGTGTGATCGGTTGTGTCGGCCGGAATGTTTCAAAATCGGAATCTTCTTCACTGTCTTCAGCAGCACTAGAATCACTGTCAGGATCTTTGATTTTTAATTCTTTCAGATATTCATAGAGAACTGTTGTTCCATTATCTGACTTGATCTGAAATAGGATGGAAAAGACATGTTAAAGTCAGCGAAGAATTTGCAATGCATGCAAATTATAGCGAAACCTATGTAAACCTATGTATTTTATATAATATGCATTAAAGATAATTTATGTAGGCCTCCATTTCGAATATTACGAAACTTGAACACAACACTGACGCCGTGATAGTAGAAAAAGGGCTACGGACCAATCGAGGGGGCATTTCACTCTTCACAAAATCGTACGAGACTATGTAATAACTTCTCTGCCGAAACAAAAGGATTTCCATGTGATTCTCGGTTAGTCGATGCAATTTGCAGCATTGCTGTACCAGAATTATGTTGAAAGGAATAAAATTGCCTCTCGGGGCTAAGAATATTTTGTAGGCACAGGAATGTCATACGCCTAAGTTATGAATTATCTTAATATCGCGAGTTAAAATTTCTTCGTTTTTCCTGTCAAAGTGCTTAAGTAATCCTAGCCTACTGAATCTTCCTGTACAGAACGCTGGGAAAATTTCAGAGACAATGGCTTTACAATTTAACTTACCTCACACAAGTATGGGTCATTTTCAGCTACAGTCCAATTTCGCTTTCTGACTTTGTCAAATATGACATCTCCACCTTGCAAATTTTTCGGATGGCTTCGTTTCGGGAATTTATCTTTGTATCGCATTTCTGCGAAGAGGCCTTTCATCAACTGGAAGCCTCACTCTCTTTGTCCAAGAATCGTATGATGCGCCATATGATGCCCATCGTAGCTTGTATTTGTCGTCCGACTTTTCAACAATCATAAATCGTAAATCGTAGATCAGTTATCAACATTCGGAGCATTTCTTGCAGGGATTTTGCTCATGGTTTCCTCAATGAAGTTGTCATCTTTGCATTAGCTTTTCAATGTCACGATCTTTAAAGGCAAACTGTCCCAACTGCTATTAGCCAGGCCTGTTCTATTAAAAGACAGCAACTATCAGTCTTTCATGTGCAATAATTTTACTTTGTCCTCTTTCACAAAGGACGCCTGATCTTGATCAGTAGGGAATAGCTGGATCACATTAGTTTTTCTCTAATACAAATCTCTTTATCTTTGGACAAAGAAAATGTGTCGGAAGATCAATGGTATTTTAGTGGCTATCTAAATAAGAGCCAATCACTGTGGGGACATGTTGCCTAGAAAGCATCAGTTTCTTGTGAGAGCATTTTGATTTGCGTGTTGCAAAGTATGAGGAATTAAGTAATTATCAGGACAAATGTTCTCTTACTAGACTGTTTGCCTTCGCTACATTTGTTAGGTTGTTTTGTAACCTGTTGCCTTATTCTATGTAAATGCATACGTTTTTTAGTTTAAATAGAATGGAAAATGGTGTATGACAGGGCCGTTTCGATATGAATCTACTGTATTATTATACTTTTGCTTGCATTAGGAACAAGAGAAATAGTTGAAATTCTCACAAAGAAGCAGAAATTGACTGATGGAAGTATCAAAGGTAAGTTGGCTGTTGAGCTATTAAATTTGCAATCATTAAACCACAAAGTCGTATTTTCAAGCCAACGTGACAACAATCCTTTAGCTTCTTTGAATGTTGAGTTTGTTAGATGTAGTTGTATCTTTTACGACTTTTGGACTGTCTACGTTGGTTTTGGATGCGTAATGATGTCTTTTCTGTCATAAACAACAAATTGTTTTGCTTGTCCTTGCCTTTCTTTAAGTATATATTTTTAAAGCACAAATTAAATGCTGGAAAGGTGAGGATTGCAACTGTAGGTTATGTAAAACATATATACCACAGGTTGGGTATCTAACATGATCTAGACATTGTTTTTCCTTTTAATATTGTAGATATTTGTAGAATTCTAAATTAATACGTATTTTTTTAGTTAGTAGGCCTTAATTAGCTTAATCAGCTACTTTATTGTAAATAAGCCTACTTTAAATAAATTGATGATGATGATGATGATGATGATGTACATTCGACTCTATATAAGGTATTGTTAACCACTGATCATACACCTGTTAAAGATATTATTAACTAGTAAAGTTGTGATTAACCAGTGAAAGGTATTATTAAACAGCAATTATTAACCAGTGAAAGTTAGATTAACCAATGAAAGGTAATATTAACCAGTGAAAGTTAGATTAACCAGTAAAAGGTATTATAAACCAGAGAAAGATATAATTCACCAATGAAGGGTAATATAAACCAGTGAAAGGTATGATTAACCAATGAAAGGTAATATTAACCAGTGAAAGTTAGATTAACCAATGAAAGGTAATAAAAACCAGAGAAAGATATAATTCACCAATGAAGGGTAATATAAGCCAGTGAAAGGTATGACTAACCAATGAAAGGTAATATTAACCAGTGAAAGTTAGATTAACCAATGAAAGGTAATAAAAACCAGAGAAAGATATAATTCACCAATGAAGGGTAATATAAGCCAGTGAAAGGTATGATTAACCAATGAAAGGTAATATTAACCAGTGAAAGTTAGATTAACCAATGAAAGGTAATATTAACCAATGACAGGTAATATAAACCAGTGAAAGGTATAATTAACCAATGAAAGGTAATATTAACCAGTCAAAGATATTTTTAAAAGGTAATATTAACCAATGAAAAGTAATATTAACCAGTGAAAAATATTATAAACCAGTGAAAGGTAGAATTAACCAAGGAAAGGTATTGGAAGACAACATCCTTTTCATCGAAGAAAGCCTGAAGGAAAATTCATTTTTGAAAAATTGTTCGTTTTAAATTCTTGCGCCAAACCCAATTTTTGCTTCAAACTATGAACGTTCTGATTGATACAATTTATCTGTGCTATTTTTCATTGAGCAGATTAGTATTGTAGTTGTAGATCTTCATAGCCCTTCCTACTGTCTAATGGAGAATTAACATTTCCAATTGTTATGGTTATTGTATTTTTAGAGCTCAGCGCAAAGATAGAAAGTAAAACAGAAAGTCAAACGATGACAGATGAAATCGCTCAACGTAAGTCTTGCAAATGTTAATCAAATTTGGACACCAATTATAAGCTGTTTTTACCAGCCAAGTTGCATGCATTCTGGCTGCCTACTTCATTTTAGCCCCTATTATGTGATGTTGGCTTGCTGTGTATAATGCAGGAAAAACCTTTCCTTGTTTTTGGAGGGGAGCAATTGCTTCCTTATAGTGATTTCAGAGCGAAATAACAACATTTCAAGTTTCTTTTTGCTACATTATTAATCTCTTTAGCTCCCATACTTTACGGTTTATTTTGCTCTTTCCACATTTGTTTATTGATGATTAAGGCACAGGACTAAGGAGCAAAACTGAATAATCGTTCGCACCCCCACACCCTCCCTAGTAGCTACGCCCCTCGGTTTAATCATAGTCGCAAGAAAGAGACTCTCTTCTTGTGACTATGTTTTAATGGAATGAACACCAATAGAATTGTTTCTCAATACAATGCCCATAGGTAGCTTTTCAATGGCAGTCCACGTCTGGAAATATTTTCAAACTGTGCTGCGTAGTTTTGTTACCGCCGTATAAAACTAAACGCCTATTTACTAAAATTTCTGGCAGAAAGAATAGATTACCCAGTGCTAACCCCCGATGCAACCACCCCGGTTTTTTGATGTTATTAAATTTCATAAGGGCTTTTACAGATCAATAACATTAGTATTGATTGATATTGCATAGTAATATGCAAGACTTCGGTACTCGTGTGATACGAGTCTAAAACTCACGCAGTTACTCACCAGTCAGCCCAGCTCCGGGGGTCGTGTGATTAGCACTTGTGCCTTTCGCGCAATAAACTCCGGATCGACTCACACACATGTCACTGATGAGCTCCAATAAGAGCGAAACGCGCCTGGCATTTGAGAATGGGGCGGCTGGTGAAATTATTCATATAGGCCGAATACGAATTTGTTCTCATACGATATGAGCCTAACTGCATGCGTACCTTAGGCCAGGTCCCAACCTTACATATTAATTGAAACTAATATGAAAGTAGTATGCCAATCGAGCATCTATCTGTTCATAAAAATCACTATTTCACGAACAATGTCTCTTAATTTTGTAAAGTATTCGCAAGTATTCGAAATATGCAAAGAGACACGATTGATAGGGATTTTTCTCAAAACTTCTTCTGGAAAATGTGTGTGTTTGTGAAGATCTATGAATGTTCTGTTTGATTTATCTTAGGTAAATTGAAAGACAAATATATATCAAAGTGCGAGAAGCATCAAATTAATTATGTTGAAGGACGACGCATCAAACTTGCGTGGATGAACGTCGATGAATTTGCTGTCAGGTTAAAAATTACGGGTTTAACGTATTGCGACAGCTCATTTCATGGTGAAATGACAAGACATGTAGAGAGACTGCAAGATCAGAGTGAAGTAATCAATTTACCTGACCTATTGTACAATGATCACCGCATTATGTTTATTCAGGGGGTTGCCGGAAGTGGCAAGACTGTTTTCGCGAAGCAAGTTGCATTTCAATGGGCAATGGCAACTGACAAGGATGAGATCCGAAAGAAATTCAAGCATCTTATTTATTTTGAATGCAGAGATTTCAGTCGTTATCTGAAAAATGATGACATTGATGATGTTATTGACAGCTTTCTAAAGATAGAATTCTTTAGTATAAATATCACGGATGGGGAAGATTCATTACTTCTAATCGATGGCTTAGACGAGATGGCGAGCCAAAAGACAGGTCCCAATTCAGCGAAGTCTATTATTGAAAAATTTATCTCAAAATTTCCAAAGTCTAAATTGATAATACTCGGCAGGCCGCATGTCCAAAACACTTTTGAAGGCCTAGACTGCAAAGTATTTGAAATTCTAGGACTTTCTACTGTTGAAATCGAAAGTTATGTCAAAAGGTTTGCGAAATTTGTCAGTCAGGTGGAAAATCCTGAACAGTTGATAAAGAAGACGATGAAGAATTCGGAAAATATTTCTGCCATCACTACCGTTCCGCAGTTTTTGAATACTTTATGTTGTGTGGCAATTTTGACTAATGGACAGACAGTATCCAGTGCCACTGATTTATATTCATGGTCGTGTTATTTACTTTTAAATCAACATTCACATTTAAAGGATCCTGGAGCAAAGAGCGGTATAGTGTCAGAAATATTCTCAAAATATATTCAAGTTTTCAAATCCCTCAGTGCCATTGCATTTGAATTGTACATCAACAATGACATTATATTTGAGAAGGAAACGTTTGAACAAGTTTTCGAAGAGATTAAAGGATCTGATGCCCAGCAGAAAGAATTTTTTGAAAGTCTATTTTGCGATGTCAGTGATAATTTTGGAGAGCGACGACAATTCAAACATTTGACCATAATGGAATTTATCGCCTCAATTTATTTCTTCTTCGCAGAAGACAGAAACCGGGTGATTGAGCAATTTTTAGACAAGAAGGCCTATGAATGCATTTCATTTATTTGTTGCTTTGAGGGACGGAAACTAGTGAAAAATGTTTCTCGTGAAGATATTTCTTGGGCTCTTGTTAATGTGTTAGATAGAGAAGGCAGGGAGAGAGATTCACCTTGTATAATCAAAGTGTTAAGAAAGTTAAGACATTTAAAAAAGACCGTATTTGGTCACGATGCTAACAGGAAATTGATGTTAAAATTTATATGCGACACTCTCAATCCAACTGATGAAATTAAAGATAAATCGTTGTTAACAGAAATGCTTGAAAAAATAACACCGCCTGAGAGGATTATTATGAATATAAATGAAATCGACCAAATGAATATTTTCAACGTTATTCAAACGGCAAAAAATAATGCCATAAATGATGATGAATTGAAAAAGTTTTTTAAAGGCATTGAATTGGAAGTGGGGATCTTAAAATACGTAAAAGTCATTCAGTTTGCTTGTCTGTTTGATTGTGTTGAGATCACATTGGTTCAAAAGGAGTTATCAGAAGATGACGTGGAATTGCTTAGCGAACATGCAGTTTATTGTAGAAATGTTTCTTTTCGAATGTGTGATTTCACAATAGGAACATACCTATGGCAAGGGTTGCTAAAGCATATTAAAGAACATGAAAGTGATATGAGGCTTGAAAGATCGGAAATTTCTAACATACAAATTGCTGATGAATGTATTGATTCTTTTTCGAAAGTTTTGGTAATGTTAAAAGAAGTTAAGTTGTCTTCTGTTACTATCGATGAGGCAATATGGAATAATCTCTTTTACAATATTGTCAAACATGAACAAGATCATGGTCATCTGAGATTAGAAAGACTTACGATTGAAAGAGCAGTAATCGCTGATCAATGTATTGATTCTTTTTCGAAAGTTTTGGTAATGTTAAAAGAAATTAAGTTGGACACCTTAAGAGTAAATGAAAGATTCTTGTTCACATTGCTCCTAAAGCGCATCCAGCATGAACAAAGAAATGAAGGTCGACTTAGATTAAAAAAGTTGCAGTTTGAAATGATGTCGCCAACAGGCATCTTGCCATATTATATAATGAAACAGGTAATAAGTATTTACTAATTTGTTGCTAATTAAGAGCCACTTCCCAATTTTTCTCTCGATTTCGTTTGGCTAGGGTTTTATGATTTCTTGTGATCTTGAGAATGCCGAATGATGTCTTGAAATTTGGGTTAAGTATTCAATTGATTATTGATTGAAGCAGCAATGACGTTGTACCTACCACTAGATATATAATGCAAATACCGAGTCTTCCCTTACCATCCCGAACATATTTGTTTTGTTAAAATTGCTAACATGACGAATTTGAGGGATATATATCCTAATTTTGTTGATCCTTTTTTATGTTTTATGCAGCCTGAATTGATGAAAGCAATTTTCATAGATTTTTGGAAGGCATGAAAACATGATTTCGAATTTCCTGTAACCAAATGATCTCAGTGATTGACTATAGGCCTGGCAACACGACTTAACTAAATATCTTATTCCACTATTGTATTCCAAACATACAAGATTAACAATCTAATTGTTTGACAACTTTTGCTTGGGCTGTATGGTACAATTTCTCCTGGAATAGTGTTTTCGTCCTCGATATAGCTACATTCAGTAGATTTTTCTGCCTCGTTCATTTTTAAAGCCTGTGCTTGTTTTCTTGTTTTTTTTTTAACCTTGTTGATGCGTGCAGTGCTGCCTTTAAAAAGCCCTGTTCTTGCCCACAACCCATTGTTCTACCTTCATTAACTTCTTTGGTTTCCAATTGTCCTTGGAAAAAAATTGTCTGAGTTTTTTTACAAAGACGTTTCTTAAATGTGGGACTCGAGACTTTACCTTAAACAATTCTTAATACAAGTGCGTATTTTTGACTGTGCACTTTTCTAAGAACACACTTTATGAGAACATCGAGGATCGATTTGCCAACAAGATAAAAACAACGTAAGAACATGTCCAGCCTGAGATGAGGAATAAGAAACAAGAAAATGCGTTTTTAGAAATTTCATCTCATGTTTGCAATACACAGGACTATGCAATTATTAAATAAATCTATGTAGAAGATGCCAAATTTATTGATGGTTCATAGAAGCAATATGTTCTGTGTATTGTAGAAAAATCAATGTTGAAATAAGAAAACCATTAAGAGCACCCAAGCCTCAAATTATCTGGTTTAACAATACAATATTTAATAATATATAATATTATTATAAACAAAAAAGAGTATAGCAAAACAGCAACCATTAACTCCTGCCTGCTTTCCATTTTAGATTGAAGAAGCTGGTGTGAATGTTGTTATTGATTACGGTAAGTAAATCTTTAATCATATTTTTATGTCCCAATTGTGAAAAGCTTTTCAAACTCAACATTTACCAGATTTGTCATCACTCAGATTAATAAATACTTAACACGAAAGACTAAAATTCTGAATTTCATTCACCCAGATATTACATAATAGCAACGTAGATTACAGTATGCTCAACCGCAGGACAGTAAAACGATAATCTAAGGAAATATGAAATCATCTATTTCAGCAAATTATGCTCAACTAATAAAAGGGGGTTATGTAGTGTAGCACCTACCCCCCTTTAAATCGTAAACTAGGAGCCAGTCGCCAAGATCACCAAATAGAAGCAGGAGGAGCTAAGATGGCGGTTTATCTTTTGATTAGCAGACTTCCCAGCAAGTTTGGGATGGGATACTAAAGGTTTGAATAAGAGCAGGGGGTTGAAAATTAACCAGCAGGGAGGGGGGTTTTCGGTACTGCAGAGTAAGATTAGGTCGTAACACTTTCAGTTCCTGATCGTTGCCATAGGGTTATTATCTATTTACTTTCTTCTCAACTTGCCTTGAAAAATGATTAAATCAATTACATTGTCTCTCTCTGCAAGAATAATTATGGATAAAGCTGTTCTTTTTTCTCTTTTTGGGTGCCCTGTCGTTCCGGAAATGAATTTTTCCCCCAGTGTCGTTTTTTTACCGTCTTGGTCTTGCAATTTATGCATTAAATCTTGTGTCAATGTTCTTTTTAGCTTTGTATCGAATTCAGCTCCCAAGCTAATACACCACTTTTAAGACCTCAGTAACATAGCTTTGATGTCTATCAAATGTATGCTGAAGTTGCTGATCTGTATATAAAGCTGAGAAATCTCTTATCCCTGTACTATTAATCTTTAATCATATATCCCCTTGCAGAAATGTTCTTTTGAAGCAAAGTATTGTACGAGTAGCATACTGCTGTTGACTCGCAATGCATGGATGAAACCTTCTTCTTGCCATCAATCATTTATTGTTTATATTCATGACTGCCTCTGTTTTACCACATATGCTTTTCTTTGCAATTATAACAAACAAGTACAGATACTATGGCCTTAATCTACTATTTATGTTGATAAGTACAGTTTCCACTTAAATATTTTGTCAAAGTAAGTATTTTTTTGGTGATGGCGTCATCGTGACGACATCATGATTTCGGTGAAATTTAGTACACTCAAATTCACTATATACTAATCGAAAATTTTAAGTCAGGAGAATACATATTTGCCCTGATCAACCTTTTTTGATGCACTAGTAGAGAGATATTGCAGTCAAAAGGCAAAAAAGGCATTTTGATGATATCATGGAAAAGTCCATTTTCCTTAAAAAATTTCAAAGGGCCCATCTTGATTTTGGAGTCAGTGCTATCGATTTACTCAAAATGTGTAATAAAATTAGGTTGGGTTCAAAGTCAGATTAATCGGCCTATACTGGCTGTTATGGCATGTCATGGACGAAAATTTAGTTTATATCCAATACTTTGTTTAAGTTCTTATTTCTGATCATCATTTAAGAGTTACGAAATTTGATATATGTGGAAGAAAGATATAGCATATGTTGAATTTAATTTTTCGATTTCGGCCTGAGCAAAAATTTAGGATCCCTTATCAGAAATTGACGAGGTACTCTTCCAAAATTTTGAATCCCATCTCTTCGAAGCAGCCACCAAGCTGAAGGAACTATTCTCTTAGGCCGAAAGCACACCTCTACATTACATAGCTCGAAATAAGGCTTGTCCATTCAACTGTAACAAAATAAATTCACTTCAATTTTAAGTGCCATTTGGAAACTCTACTGTATAAAAGGTTAATTAAGATTTTGTTTTTCAGATTCTTTTTATGAGGCACTATTCAACTAACGAAATATCTCCTCACCAAGTCAAATGTG
>JACTAT010000075.1:0-87329 GCA_014526335.1 Chrysaora quinquecirrha | reverse complement strand
GGGTAAGAATTTTGTTAAGCTTTTTCGTCTAAAATTTTCAACTGATAACGCACAGTTGAAACATTTTAAAGCACTGTGCACGCAACGCAATGAAAAAACTCGTAGGGCCTATAGGCCTACAGTACCCTATGAAACTCAAAGGCCTAAAATTTGTTTGGGTTCTTTTAAAAAGTCAGAGTTTGACACAAAAAAGTTGACATTTAGTGAGATAGACTATTTGTTGTTGATGTAGGAAATTTGAAATTGAAGTTTTGGAGTTTTCTGTGGGATGTGGGAGGATTTTTTAACTCACCAAGCAGTAATTTTGCATGTAATAGAATTTCAAGTGCAGACAGGTCATATAAACATTTTGTTACATTATAGTTCAAGTAGATGGAAGACAGTCAAAGATATCCATCATCTCCATGTTCACTTGCTCACAATGATATGGTGATGGTGATGATAATGATGATGACCATAGTGATGATTGTGATGATGATGACAATAACATTCTTTTTTGTCCACAGTTTACTCTAAGGTGCCAAATAAATGGGGGGCTGGGAAATTTTTCGAAAATTTAATAAACAGGGGTCCTAATAAGGTATGTGGGGTGGGTGAAAGAACTCAAAATTAATAAATGGGGGCACGTTTACTTGGCACCTTAGAGCAATACCCTTTTATCAATTATCCAATGTGTTTACTATTACAAGTAGACTAGCTTTTAACTTGACGCCCTTGATGCGGGCAAGCATTTATTTTGACACCCGCAATGCGGGTGAGTTTTTACCTTGACACCTGCCATGCAGGTGAATATTAGTACCAGTTTAGCCTTGGTAAGACAAGATACCATCCAGCTGCCTTTTAACATGCTGCCTTTTAACTTGCAGCCTTCTGAACTTTCGCTAGAGTCCGGGGAGGTTAGCTCCCCATGGCATCCCACAACCTCCCCGGACTCTAGCGAAAGTTCAGAAGGCTGCAAGTTAAGTCCTATATACTAATCTCCGGTTATGTAAATTAGGCTGCCCATTGTTATTAACCATTGTTCGATTACACAGGAAAGGCTTTTTTCCTGGGCCACCTAGAGATGCGCTTCTTTTTTTGATTGATCCCTATCCTGCCTGGGCGGTGCAGTATCTATTTTTTCATGTCTTTTTAAGCCTGTAACTTGGTAAAAATTGCGATTTTATTTCAGTTTCGAAAAGTTTCGTTTTCAGTTGCGGGCGCTTTTGTTATTGCGGTTTTGATTGCGGTTGTCTTGTAGCAACCAGCAGACAAGGTAGCGGAAACGCGGAATGGAATGTGGAATGGAATGAAATGGTTGGTTGCACTGTTACTTCAATATTTATCCCTTCTGTCTGTATTACTAAAATGCTTATGCTTAAATGCAAATTAGGGTGCCCCTTTGTTATGGCCCATTGTTCTATTACACAAGGAAGGCTCTTTCCTTGGGCCACACTTTTTTGATCGACGCCCTTTCTGCCCAGGTAGTGCATGCCGTATTTTTCTAAATGTTTTGAGAATAAAGGTTTGTTAAAATTTTAATTTTATCTCGGCTTCAACAAGTTTTTGGTTTGGATTGCAGCCATTATGTTCCTTTTACTACACGTACATTGAATCATCGAGTCTTTTGTTCTGCAGAAGTTTGTCATACCTACTAAAACGCAGAACCACCCGAAACGACCCCAGAACACCAAAATCACGCAACACGACCCATAATCGGCTTAAAACCACATAGGATTTTCCATTTTCCGGGGTCAATTATAATGATGATGATGATTCTGATTCCGATGACATGAAGATAATGATGATTGTGATGATGACGATGACGATGATGATGATGACTATTATTAATATTATGATTTTGGTAGCATATTGAGATTTGATGGCATGATGATGATAATGATGATTATGATCTGACGATGATTTTGATGATGATGATGGTGATGGTGATAGTGATGATGATGATAATGATGATGATAATGATGACTCTAACGGTGAATATAATGTGATGGTTGGTAACGGCGATAATGATAATATTGACGATGATGATAACTATGATGATGATGATGATGATGATATTGATGATGTTGATAATGACGATGATGACGATGGTGATGGTGATTACAAGTAGACTAGCTTTTTAACCTGACACCCGCGATGCGGGTGAGCCTTTTACCTTGACACCCGCGATGCGGGTGAACATTAGTACCAGTTTAGCCTTTGAAAGACAAGATACCATTCAGCTGCCTTTTGACTTGATACCATTTAACTTGCAGCCTTCTGAACTTTCGCTAGAGTCCGGGGAGGTTGTGGAATGCCATGGGGAGCTAACCTCCCCGGACTCTAGCGAAAGTTCAGAAGGCTGCAAGTTAAATGGTATCAAGTCAAAAGGCAGCTGAATGGTATCTTGTCTTTCAAAGGCTAAACTGGTACTAATGTTCACCCGCATCGCCGGTGTCAAGGTAAAAGGCTCACCCGCATCGCAGGTGTCAGGTTAAAATTTTTTTACTAAGAAAGACGATTAAAGGCGCGAATTTTTAATTCAAAATAGCTGCAGTAAATGCAGTAAATTTGATTAAATTTTACCTAAATGCGATCATATAAAGCAATGCTGCATTTATGTTAAACTGGTGAATTAATTTCGGCAAATCATGATGCACTTATTTCAAAGTGTAGCTCTGAATAAAACCGCCACTTGATATAGCGAAATTAGGCCGCACTTGATTCAAATCTTGCTTGAATTAAATTCGATAAGACCTTGTAGGTACTGAAATAAGAGAAATACTGACTTTGAGCTTTCTATTAGAATAGGAACCGAATGATGTTGAAATACAAAGCGCAGCAATATAAGCTAAATATACGGGGGGTAACTGTCCAACATACGGGGGGTAACTGTCCAAGAACCTAAAAGCGGCCTTATAAAACGACCCTAAGATTATTCAACTGAGTTGCGTAGCGGTTTTTATTGCTGTTCACACGGGAACGAAATCGTTTCATTAAAGTTTTTGCAAACGAAAATCAACAATCAGATTAACAGCGTGCTTTACAAAAACTTGGTGATTGGGGGAAGGGAATATCGTTCAAGGGAATATCGCTTAGCACTTGCGCTTTACCACAAAAACCTGTACCGTTCCATTTTTCAGATCACCTTAAAAAGCGTTCCAGTTTATGGAAGGGAACAGAGCCAGATGAAAAAATCACTTTGTTCGAAATCTATATAAACATATAAATCTATATAAACATTATATATATAGAACAGAACTGTTTGTATGTATGTATGTATGTAGGTATATATGTTCGCTTATAACTCAAGAACCACTCCGCGGACTGAAAAACAAAAGGTATCTTTGTAATGCGCATTTTCCGGAGAGTCTCCTCGGCGAAAAAAATTTGAAAAAATACGAATTAAAAGAATTAAATAATAGGTCAATAGGTAGTAGAATAGAAATAAAAGCGACGGGATTCCGATTTCTTGAAGCCATGCTGACGTCAAATTGATCAACATGATGCTTATTAGTTGTACGATTCGGCTAAACAAAAGTCGATTGATACAAGAAAGGATTAATACGTCAAATTAAAAATGTGAATGAATTGTATCTCAGAAGAGTCTCTTCTTGGGAAAGTTGAAAAATTTTCAACCCGGCATCGACGGGTACCAGGGCTTATTATATATTTTCGCAATTTTGAAAAAATTCTTAGCAGTTTTGATGCTTTGACCACAAAAAGAAACTAATTAGATTTATTTTTAATACAGGATCATGGTGAGCGCAAAAAATGGCACTGGTGATGAATACAAGTTCTCCTTCGTGAAGAACCCTGAGCAAAATGGCGTCTACAAAATCAAATCCAAGGGAATGACCCTCTATGGATCAGTTGGAGGCCACAACATCAAGGCTGACAAGCGCACTGATCGTGAAAAGAGCGAAGAGATCTGGTTTCAAATTAATCTCAAAGCGGTAAGAAATTTCACTTTTATTTTATTTTCTTAGTCCTGTGATGGATTTGGATGGCATGAGCCCCCTCCATGACCATTCATGATTCTTTTCTGAAACCTGAATCGTTTGTCGGAAATTTTTTCTGCGCTACTTTGAAAGAAATATTCTCTGGCTTCAAGACTTGTATTTGATATATGGATTTCATATGAGAAAATATCATTCGTCACTCCTAGCTTGCTGGAGCGACGAATACAGGCAGTCAACCCCTACACCTTAAATCAATATTGTTCGGGTTGTCTACAATCGGAACTTATACTAAATGTACTACGTGTTCTTGTTGGATACCGTTCACGGTCACAAACCAAAATTGAGACTTTGCCTACACGAAAGAAAATGGATCGGATCTAGTTTTGGTACGGATAACAAAGATCCGATCCGATTACATATAGCTATTACATAACTATGATCAAATATTTCGTAAGCCTACATACTAATACAAAAATCTTTACTCGTCCTTTTTATGATGGTCTTATTAATAAAAATTGATTCTAATTAAGCTTGTGCAATTCACAGCTATATAGTTTTATATTTAATCAATCTCTTCTAAGCTGTTTTCTTAATTCGTATCTGTTCACTATCATATATAAATTTCACAAATGATGAATGTTAAAAGTCTGGTAGGTTAACAGATACGCAGCACGTGCGAGCATTGAAGTCGCCTATAATTATTAAGTCATCTGTGGAGATGGAAGAATTTATGACATCGTCTAAAAGATCGTCAAAGATGTCATTCGTAAAGTATTTAGAATGTGAGGGTGGTATATAGCTAGCGCAAATCATGAGGTTTTAGTGGTAGTTGTTAAAAACGTTTTTATCTACCTCTAGCCAGATATAATTGTGGACTAAAGCAACTCTTATCTCATTTTGTAGATAAAGATAGCATTTTTATTGATCTTGTTCGGAGGAACCTCAGTTAGAGCAACATTTATCAGATCACCCAAAGTGTGGGGAAAATTACAACGAGGATTATTTTAGAATGATTGGCAGGGCTAGATCCTCGTTTCATCTCAGCGTTTTGGAATCTGTCCACGTCAAAACGAAAAGCCGGTTTTGTGTAGCACAAGGAGTTCGTTTTCTCTTGGACTCTTCAATTAATTTGCATTGTTCTTCCCGCCAAAAACCTGATTGGTGTTTAAAACACAACGGCAATTCAGATTTTCTTTCTGATTGGTTCATTTTGAGCCGCATCTGGGTATAAATTCCGCCTTAGTCTATTGTTTTGGTCTGTTTCTGACGTTCATACTCTGAGGAGTGTCGGACGAGAAAAGTTTTTATGTATGCCTGAAATGTAAAGAATTTTTTATTTTCATGTTGTTGCGCATCGCACCGTTTCTTTGAGGAAGGGGGCTTTGGGATTTCAAGGGGTTGCGGGTTTGGCCGATTTCGACCTCGGGTTTTCGGGTTTTCCAAAAAATCGTGCGGGTTTTCGGGTAAATTACATTTCATAGGCAACGGGTTTTGCCATTTTTCTACAATCACGGACAAAATTGTCGAGACAATACTGAAAATGCACCTCCACATAGCGTATTGGCTCACTTTGCCCCCCCCCCAGTTCAATGTTGATAAATTCGCTTCATGCACCACAGAATTGAGCGACCAATCATGCGGGCAGAATACGTATAAAGAAATCTGTTACAAAGAAATTGAATGGGGGAGGGGGCAGAAACCCCAATCAACATAACTGAGTATTTGTCTCAACATATTTTGTCCATGATTGTAGCTCAGGCACAGGAGGCCCAGGAGGGGGAATATTAATGAAAGATAAGAATACCAGCGTGTATTTTTTGCTATGACTCTTCTTTACTCGATCTTTTATTGAATTGAATACTTTTCGAATATGCTGTTCCAATTTCTCAGTTGACTGTTTGTGTTTATATACAAAAATACAAGGAATGAAACTTCTTACTCAGTGCAAACCCAAAAACTGTTTTTGATTCCCTCGCATTCCGGCATCGTTGCTCCAAATGTCTGCAAACGCATATCAAAATGTTCCTCAACTATCGAACTAAAGCAAATTTGAGTAGACTTGCATGAGAAATAGGAAAATATTCAATGATAAAGATATCTGAAGTTGAAACAAAGTATTTGGGGCTTTAGTTCGATAATTGAGGAACATTTTGATATGCGTTTGCAGAAATTTGGAGCAACGATGCCGGAATGCAAGCGAATCAAAAACAGTTTTTGGGTTTGCACTGAGTAAGAAGTTTCACTCCTTGTATTTTTTATATAAACACAAACAGTCAACTGAGAAATTCGAGCAGCATATTCGAAAAGTATTCAATTCAATAAAAGATCGAGTAAAGAAGAGTAACAACAAAAATACACGCTGGTATTCTTATCTTTCATTAATATTCCCCCTCCTGGGCCTCCTGTGGATTCTTAAAACAGTTGTTGAAACTAAGGTCGACCCGGGTTTTCGGGTTTTTCCTAATTTTCTTCCGCGTTTTTTGGGTTTTGATGCCCCCATATCCCACCTCTTTGAGGATAAGAAGGCAAAAAAACATGTCTGCGTCGCGGGGGGGTACTTCATTGTTGAAAAGACTAGACGTGCCGCCCAGTTTTTCAAAACCCACCCATGTCTACCAATAAATTCTGGTAGTCGTGGCACCCATTTATAGAAAACGCAACGAAATTCTACACCCATTTGTACCAGTATCTTAAATATTTCAACCTAATTTAAACGCCTAAAGAAAATTCTAAATCCGGCGAAAAAGCATTTGCGCTGAAAAATGTACCCGATTTGCACCATCAAATTGACTCTAGATACAAAGATTTATCAGTCTTTAAGAAACAATGCATGTCTATAAGTTTTTGCTACCCATGCGTAGAGATCCTTTACAAAAAAACCAACCCATATGTATGGAAATCGTCACTGAAAAAGCTACCTATTTGGGCGGCACGTCTAGTATACTGAACAATAGAAGTACCCCCCCCCCCGGGATCTGCGTGCTTCTCTTGATAAATACTTAAATACTTAGGATTTTTTCTAAATTTCTATCTAGGACTCTGCAATTTCAATGAAGATTAACAATACAAAGAAAGATGCCTTGTCACGCGATGATGATCTTGAGATAGAGCATGAAGAGTACAACAATGACAACAGCGAGGATCAAAAAATCACTTTGAACAAAGAAACTACCAAATCCAAAGTCTTGACCAAATTCGACAAAATTGCGGCAACCGGAACTGCTGGCGCTAAAGGTACATAATGATAATTTTCTCAAAATATGCAATCAATATTATAATCCCGGGAGGGGGGGTACATGACTTATTGATGGGCGGGGATGCGCCGCTCAGATTGCTCAAACCCACCAACTTATAATGTAGACCTTTCGCAGAAACAGACCCTCTTTTATGAGTAAAAATAAGCAAGATAATGAGAATAATAAGACTTTCTAAGCCTTATCATTGCTTGAAATAATATTACGAGCATCTTTGGCGCGATTTTCCCAAGGATTGACCTCAGGAAGTGGGCGTTTAGTGCAGTAGCCCTTGAACTGCATGAATTACACTTTTAAAACTACACCTTTAAGGTCAGTGATGGAGACGGGAAATAAAATTTCAGGTGGCTGGGGAAATACCCAAACTAGGCACCAGATCCCATGGTGAACAACCCAAACTAAGCTTTGGAACCAATGCCCATATAATGACATAAGCAATAAAGCAATCTCCTGATGGCATTAACCCCGGTTAAACCTTTTCGAGATTTCTTCAATTTGCCACCCACTTTTATGGGATTTTGGCTAAAATCAGACCCATGTTTAGAGAATTTTAGGGAAAAATATGCGTGAAAAGTCCACCCATATGGATGGCACATACCTTTACCTAAATATATTAAGTATCCCCCCGGGATTCTAATTAGGGTTTTTAAAGCATGCACAGAAAATTAACACGAGGATTACTTTCAAATTGTTAGCAAAGCAAATCCTTTGATCCATTTATGCGTTTTGGGCCTGCTTGTCCTAATTTTTCTACTAGAGTTTATCCTCAAATTAAGATTTTCTACTAATATTTCGAATTGTGTTATAGTAGGGGCATTTGGAAATCTCGGAATCTCCATATCGAAAGAGAGATCGACCACTGACCAGTATACTCTTACCAAAATTGGCAAGTCTGGGATCGAGTTGACAGTGAAAGCAAACTCAAAAGTCTGCGTGGAGTACTCATTCAGATTGAGGAGTCGTTATGACGAAGATGAGTTGGAAATCAGCTTCAAGGGCAAAAAGTTCAAAGGTTACAAGCTAAAGGAGCAGAAGAGTCAAGGTGACGTCACATTTGCAGTGAAGAAAGTTGGTGTTACCGAAGAATGTCAATAGAAATTGCTTATTTTGCAGACTTGTTATGTTTTGACGTTGTTATTGTAATTGAGATGAGCTAGTATGCACTCAAGCGACGAGACAAAAAAAAACAAAAAATTTGCAAATGGTTACACGTGAACATTCAAGTGACGAGACAAAAAAGACAAAAAATTTGCAAATGGTTACACGTGAATATTCAAGCGGCGAGATAAAAAAACAAAAAAATTGCAAATGGTTACGCGTGAACACTCAAGCGACGAGATAAAAAAGCAAAAAAGTTTGCAATTTGCATCGGTAGCAAGAAAGCGGAGGCAAAAAACTCAGAATTTGGCACCCTTAGGACTTTAAAACCTATGAGTGTGACTAACAATTTATTGAAGAACTCGTTGGACACCCTCTGAGGAAAACATAGGTTTTTTGAAAGGCTTAAGGCCCCGTTTACACTATGTCGGTATGAAATGAATACGGAATGATTTCATATCGGATTTCATATTGGGAGTCCCCGTTTACACTATGCCAGCATGAAATGAATACGATGAGCAAGGTCATCAGTTTTTGTCTAAAATCTATTGTTTCATGTCAACGAGAACAAAGAGTAATTGTTTTTTCTTTCATTCATTCAGCAATGCGGCATCAAACTGTACTATTCAAACGTTTAAACTATGCCGTTTCCAGGTGAAGCCGGTTAGCGTATCGTATTCATTTCGTATCGTATTCATATCAAAACTGTGCCGGCATGGTGAAGACGCAATGCCAAAACGGTATAGTTTCGTACCGTATTCATCTCATACCGGCCTAGTGCAAACGGGGTTTAAGTGTGCCAGATTCTGAGCTTTTTTGCCTCCGCTTTCTTTACTATCAAATTTTATCGTAAATTTCCTTTCAAGTATTTTGTAGCAAGAAATGTACACGGATTTAAATAAATTTCACTGTGAAATCGATTTGAAGAACCTCGGCACGCTGCATTCTCAGACACCTTTTGCGTCGATTTTTTTCACCTCGTGGAATCAGCAAAGATTGCCTCCAGCTTGGTGACAGGAATGAAAAAAAATTGAAGTAAGGAATCTCATTTCACCTTACGCTTCAAGCGTTCTGACCGGAAGTGGAATAGTTAATTAACAATATACACAGGCTAGGCACCATAAAATCTTATTCTTTCCATCTTAGGCCCATTTTGCCATTCATTGCTCACTTCAGTAGCGTTGAGCTTTTAAGAAATCAAGTTTTCAATTCAAAATCGTATACAGCATCCAAAATTTAGTCTGGACGCAAAGTTTTACTATCTTGGCGCTTGTATTATCGATTTTACAATCGTTCAAAGTTGACGATGTTATAACGGCAAAAACCAAGCGGGGTAAAAATTTTTACCAACTTCGTTTTTTGCGGAGAAATCCTTTACGAAATCGGGAACTTTGAATGCTCATAAAATTAAGAACACAAGCGTTAGGGCAGTGCAACTTGAAGGTAGATTACGTTTTGCATTCTTTTATAGATTCTTGCATCGAAAACTCGGCATCTTGTGATTTCTAAGAGTTCTAAAGCTGTCGGTCCTTTACCGAAATGTTCTAGTTCTTTGAATTCGTGTAACCATGACAATGTCATGAAAACATTTTGTGTTTTAGCTTGTGTGGTCATAAGTTCAGCTCTGTAGCATAAATTACGTCATATATGTAATAAGATTAGCTTTGTGCATTTGCAAATTGCAGGGAATATATATATATGTAAATAAAAGTAGTCATTTAACAGCTTTAAAAAATTTTGGTACAACATTTAGTGTAGGTACTTACCTTAAATAGGACCAGATAGAATATCGTTGTTAATGGAGAAAGGTCATGTTGTTTTTCTATTCGCATCTTAAAACCTAACTAGGACACCAACACAACACGCGGGCCTCATAAGGTTATCTTTCCACTATTTAAACTACTTGTTTATACTTATGCTACAATCTAAATCTAAATGCAGGAAACTGGGCGTGCGATGCAAAACAAATCATAAACTCAAAAACCAAAAAGGGATAAGGAGGGAGGAAGTTGATCAAGCAAACTGCAGCATTTCCGCGAACCACAGAGAATGAATTCCTCAACCTCGTCCCCAGGGTGAATAGGCCTCTACGTGAAACTCCGCTGTCCATATTCGACCCTGGTATCGGCCTTGTCTATTCGCAATTTGATTGGCTTTTCAAACAATAGATTTTTTAAGTGACGTCACAATTTCTTCACAATTTCACACCAAAAGAGGCCGAAAACTATGTGAAAAACAGTTCTTTGCATTTCCTTTCTAAGAACCTCTGCTTTCGGAATCTACATCTTGTTTTGATGCCTAGGCCAAATTTGCCAGTATTTAGTATATTTCGGTACCAGGGCCAAAATCGATTTGACGGTTGAGATTCGAGGAAACTCGATTTGGGGCCTGGGGACGAGGTTGTGAATTCCTCACTCCGAACACCAGATATTAAATACAGCAAAATCCCTACTGTCTCTTTTTACGGAATGCGGGGCGATGACTAGGAGTGAAATCACAGAAGCTAACCTGCGACCAGCTATAATTGTTTGCAATGTGTAAGCCAACCTTCCAAACTGTAACACCTCAAAGCCAACCGAACACGTGGAATGATCAACTCAAACACAAACCCAACCTGAGCTAGCAACAGCAACAACAACAATCTAAGCTAACGTCCTATTTATTTTAACAAGGCTTAAATCTCAATTTAACCTGTATTAAACTGCCAATTGTAGGAATGCGAAAGGATTTGAGGGAGTATATCTAGGGACGTCTACACTGGGATTAATTGAGGACACACAATGTTCCATTTTTGTAGATAATTTGTAGCTGTCTTAGAGAAGAATGTATGGATGGTATAGCATATTCTCCATAAGTTGAAAAGGGCTGGTACGGGTGCACAAAGGAGGCCACCATCACGCGGCCTGTGGACCAAAATCACGTGACCTATGAATCAAAATCACATGGTTTGTCAATTAATTGCACGTGATACGTGAATGAAAATCTCGTTTTCAGACAAACTCAATTTAAATAAAATCTCGTTTGGAAGTAGCCCCATTTGCTTTTGTGCAGCCTCGCTTTTAGAAAGACTTACTTTGATTCAGTCAGTACGGTAATTTAAATGGTTAGTGAAAAAAAATGTTGAAATTTAGCTACACCATAGAAACTAGCAGCATTGATTACGTATTTGACATGATAATTATTTCGGTATACTGTAGTAACAAGCTAACGAATCTATAATCACTACTATGGTGGATAATCACCACTGTGATGGTACGCTCTGCGTACTGTCGCGGTTGTTTCTGCGTACTGCAGTTCACTACTGTAGTGGATTATTATGCTTGATGTGGTTGGTTATTATTCTTGCTGTGGTCGTAGCTTTGCGTACTATGGTGGATAATCACTACTGTGGAAGGTTATTATGCTTGATGTGGTGGGTGTCTTAGCTAAATTCAGAGTGTAATCATAGTAGACCACACTTTGAAAAGAGGTCCTCAATTTTGTTAGTCGGTCATCCGAAGGGCCGCTTAGAGGAGACCTTGGCCCTGGGGAAGAGTGAAAGCCCGGGCCCTATAAGATGCAAAATATTTTTGGGACACCCCCGTTTTTAGTAGGAACGCCTGTTTTCGTGCAAAGGCTCCTATTACATCTTTTTCATACTCCAACAGCTTGTCCATACAGTCTCCCCTGTGTCAAAAATGTGGATATTTTATTACGAACATTTTTTTAGTCTTCTACAAAATGCATTCAAGTTGCTTCAAGCAGTTGCAATGAAGGTTTTATTTAAGAAAACCTGTACTTAACTGCAGGCCCCAAGAGAGCCAAGGCCCTGGGGCGCGGCCCCGGCTGCCCCCCTCTCGGCCACTGGTCATCTGTTCTTGAGAACGATCTTGCGCATCGAGGTGTTAACTTAACTTGATCTCTAGAAGAATGTAAGCAAGTTGCCCGTGTGCATCGGCCGTAAACACCATGACAATGACACGCCCTTCATGATCCATTCTTCTTCATGGCCACGTGATCTGTCACGTGATCGTGTACTGTATTTCCCCATTTTTGCTCATGCTCACTTCGTTTCGTTTTCGTTTTGAAGATGAAGATTCTGTCTGATGTTTCAAGGTTTGTTTTTAAATTTTCTAGTTTTATTTTTATAAATAATCATAATTCCTGATGATACTGGTCTTGTTTTGATCTGGAATATTTTCATGCATGTTTAAGGGATCAGAATAACATCGACTTTGTAGGGCAGACATGGCATGTTTGTTCGATTGAACTTGTCTAGGCCCATCTAAGCACCTTGATACATTTTATTGATTAGCATCCTGAATTCCCAAGTAATTTATTGACCAGCTTGCTATGTTATGTGAACATCTAAGAGGTGAACATAATCATGGAAAGCAAGTGTGTTTACAACTTTTAACATGCGATTCCTACCCTGGACTGAGACCCCAAGCACAAATGGTGCAGTGCTACATGTACGAGTCAACTAGGTTCAAACTGCATGTGGCAGCTTTTAAGGTTCAAACTGCCTGTGGCAGCTTTACGCCACAACAAGGTCAACTAGATTCATACTTTGGCTATGTGGCAGTTTTAAGGTTCTAATCGCATGGGGCAGTATTAAGTTACAACTAAAGGTCAGACTGTAGTAGCTATGTGGCAGTCTTAAGGTTTAAATTGTAAGTGGTTCTTTTAAGGTTCTAAATGCTCGAGGCAGTTTTAAGTTTCAAACTGCATGTGGTAGTTTTTTTCAGTCACAAATAAGGTTCAAACTGTATATGTATGAGTGTATGTTTCAGTTCAAAGAACATGTGGTGGTTGGTCGAATTGTTATGAAACATGAGCGTACTTTGAACTCATTAACACTTTTCTAACTATACTTGCTTTTGTTTATTGTTTATTGTTTATCTTTAATTATGTTTACTTGTTGTTTAGTTGTTGCTATAGGTAACTATAGCCAACAAGAGTTTGTTTTTAGGACTTCTAGAGTCAGTCGTGAAATGGATGCTAAAGAGATCAGCCGTATAGGTAAGTGACGGGGGGGGGGGGGGGTCAGCCACTTTTTGGGTATTGATAAATGGAGTTTAGTAAAATTTTGGGTCTGTTTTTTTAGCGAAATTGCTATAATTTTGGCTAACACAACGAAATTTTTTACCCATTTGTACCATTATCTCAAATGTTTGAACCCAATTTAACGCCTGAGATAACTTTAAATGCGTCGAAAAGTCATTTGCGCTGAATAATAAAACGCACTTTTTATCAGGCTTTTCGAAGCAATGCATGTCTAAAATGTTATATATGTTTTACTACCCATGTGTAGAGATTCTTTACGAAAAATCAACCCATATAGGGAAATTGGCTCTGAAAAAGTTACCCATTTGGGCGGCACGTCTAGTATAACGAACAATGGAAGTACCCCCTCCCCTGGGTATTTAACCATCTTGCGATGACGTTTAAAATTTTATTAGCCTTGAAAAGTAAGCATTTCCAAGATAATAAAAGAGCAATGAAACTGGTAAATGAAATGTAACAATGAAACTGGTATAAGAAACAAGTCAACCTTTGAAATTTCCCACTTAAGACCAACAATTTCAAGCGTAGCCTTGGGTGCCATTATCTCTTGAAAGTTAGTCTCGCCACGGTACCATTTGGAATATTATGGAGTTGGGCACTGGACAAAATGGCAGGATACATTTTGTGGAGTGGAAAGACGTTTTGTGGCGTCGGTCCAGTGATTCGTGGCGGCGCTTTTCTTATGGTTGTGGCACACAATGGAGGGTCACGTGTATTTTGGTTGTGGCTAATGAGTTTTGGTTGTGGCAGCTTGATTGACATGACTTTTGGTTGTGGCAGCTTGATTGACATGACTTTTGGTTGTGGCAGCTTGATTGACATGACTTTTGGTCGTGGCGAAAAAGTTTTGGTTGTGGCAAAAGACTTGTGTCCTTCGAGTCGCTTCATGCATATTCACGTGTAACAAAAGGGGTTTTATATATGATATAAAGCACATATTTATTTTTCATTTAAATTATTCTGTTTTTACTCATGCCTTTTTTGACTGAAAAAAAAGGAATTATGAATATTTGAAACTTGCCTGAGTGAAAACCTCTCAAATTGTTTCACAGTGTAGCTATATTGATATTTTTATTCACTTTTCACAAGTATTAGACCTTCGAAGCGAAACAGCTTACAAATAAGTTTAAATCTTATCTCGAATCGCTTTTAGAAATTTTTAGTGTAGAAAAGGAGCACATAAGTACTGAATGAACATCAAAGAGGGGGTGTTTGGGGGGGTCTGGAAACTGGGTCTGCATTTTTGCAATGAACTTGCCGTCAAAAACTCGCATACGCTCTTTTTTTATAAGAAACTAAGATATTTTTCAGTACTCAAAGTTTCTTAGTTTTTGGACAATTTTGGTACTGAAAGTTTCTTAGCAGTTTCTTCGGGATCAAATTTTTTTAGTGCCAAAACAGGTAATTGACACTTTAATTTGACAAATAGAAGAAACAATACAATTCACGTTTACATGAGCTGTTCTTTTGTAAAATAGACCCTTGTGGTGTAACAGAAGTTCGTTTTATTTAACTCTAAAAACTATTGAGACCTGAGAGTTTCTTATCATTTTGGGTCGAGTACTGAAAGTTTCTTAACCAATATTGATCTCAGTACTGAGTTTTCTTATAAACAGGTTTTTTAAAAAAAAGAGTGTATCAACGGAGTTTTACTCATTACGTAAGCATTACAAGCACTAAAATTTCAGAAAATACTAAGTTTGGTACGCTGAAAAAGATGTGATATAGACCCAAGTCACATCTTGCCCCTAAGTTCTATTTTTAGACTGGGGTACTCTGGTCCAGACCCCCAATGGTACAATTCGCCATAAACAGAGAAGGCCAGGCCATAGAATGTCACAATTCACAATATAAAGGCAGTTTAATACGCTGAAAAGATGTGATATAGACTCAAGTCATATCTTGCCCTAAGTTCTATTTTTACACTGGGGTACTCTGGTCCAGACACAAGTCTTTTGCCACAACCAAAACTTTTTCGCCACGACCAAAAGTCATGTCAATCAATCTGCCACAACCAAAAGTCATGTCAATCAAGGTGCCGCAACCAAAAGTCATGTCAATCAAGCTGCCACAACCAAAACTCATTAGCCACAACCAAAATACACGTGACCCTCCATTGTGTGCCACAACCATAAGAAAAGCGCCGCCACGAATCACTGGACCGACGCCACAAAACGTCTTTCCACTCCACAAAATGTATCCTGCCATTTTGTCCAGTGCCCAACTCCATACACAGCCCAACATGAAAATGACGTCATTTTTATAAAATCGCAATTTTTGGAAAATCTACACGAGGAACCCCAAAATTTTTTCACATTCCACCTCACCTTTATTGGGGCGTAGATTTGGATAATTGCTTCCAAAATATCCCCTTGAATACGTAAATACCTGGCATTTTCATACCGATCAGGAGTAAAATTTTCAGAAGCATTTTTCTGTTTTCATCCCGATTGGGCTTTTGTCATCCCAATAGGTTTATACATTTTATTGATTAACATCCCGAATTCCCAAGTAATTTATTGACCTAGCTTGCTATGTTACGTGAACATCTAATATGTGAACATAATCATGGAAAGCAAAGCAAGTGTGTTTATAACTTTAAACGTGCGATTCCTACCCTGGACTGAGACCCCAAGCACAATTGGTGCAGTGCTTACCATTCCACTATTCAGGTGTGCCAGAAGAATCCAATCCACGTGCACAAGATGAACAATAGAACAGTAGGAAGGAAAAATGGAAATATGCTTTAGGACATACAAGATCTCATTGTGACTGCCATAAGACTGGGGAAGCATGGGGGCAGTTGGGGCAATTGCTGCCCTTTCCCTAAAAAATTGTGAAATTCTTTGATTTTCCTATTATTTTGCCCTGAATTTGTTGCTTTTGTCGGCACTGTTCCTGCTACCTGGTGCCCCAATGCCCCGTCCGGCACCTCTGATACTATTGTTTTGCCCTTTACTTGTTTATTTGAAGTTTGACACATGTCGGTAATGCATTGTAGCTCTTTGCATTAGCAACAGAGGACATTCAAGTTGGATTGAAGGTTTGTTAAGCTCAGTGAGTTAAGGGTTTGAATCAAGCCACAGTGCAATATAGGCAAATAAACCTTTCTACTGCTGAGATCCTATGGACTTGCACCAAAGACACATTTACCCTAAAAAAGGGATTTAAAGAAATGGCAAATATCAGAGGAAGAAAATGGATTCAAATAACAGGGGAAACTCGAGAAACGGATAAGATGGATACACGCATTTTTTTTTATAAAGAACCTAGCTCAAGGCCTAGTTTTTAAAGTTCCTTATTTTTCGACCTCTTTTGAGACGATTGTAGTTCCAAAAGTTCCTTAATAGTTCCTTAATTTAAACTGCACATACAGTTTAATGACTACTGTACAGAGACATTTTCATGTAAGCAAAGCTGAAAACTACTCAAGGAATAGCCTCCCTAATGAAATAAAATCTACTGAAACTCTCAAAACATTTAAACAAATTATAAAACAATGGAATGGCATACAATGTACTTGCAATGTATGCCAGTTCAATGTGTCTTAGAAAATTTAGATATGGTTGGTTTTGTCAATACAAGGTAAAATTAGTTTGCCAATTTAGTATATTAGTTTATTTAATGTAACTATGTATTGTAGTGTATGTAGTGTATGTAATAAATTCATTGTAAACATTCGAATTAGATTATTTTCTTATATTAATATATAATTTAAGAAGCTAGAAATTATTATTTCGAATTAAAATAACTTGACAACAAGGAAACATTTGATACACGGGATGGTATAATTTAAGATTCAAGATCCAAGATCCAAGATCCGAGAAATTAAGATCCGAGATATTAAGATCCGAGATATCAAGATCCGAGAAATTAAGATCCCAGAAATTAAGATCCCAGAAATTAAGATCCCAGAAATTAAGATCCCAGAAATTAAGATCCCAGAAATTAAGATCCCAGAAATTACTAAGATCCCAGAAATTAAGATCCCAGAAATTAAGATCCCAGAAATTAAGATCCCAGAAATTAAGATCCCAAAAATTAAGATCCCAGAAATTAAGATCCCAGGTATTAAGATCCAAGAAATTAAGATCCAATATTTGGCGGTTTATACATACTAGTATACTATTATCCTTATAACTTAGGCCTATGGAATAGACGACATGAAGTCACTGTATTTTTAGCTTAAATTTGTTTGTTTTCTATTTTTAAACAATTCTCAAATTTGGCCGCCAAATTTGAGAATTGTTTAAAAATAGAAAACAAACAAGACTAAAATTATCATGAATTATTCTGTATTTTTTTATTAATTTTCACGCGAAAACAATCACGAAGCGCTCATCGGAGAAAAATTTTTCGGAAACTAAAACTAATAAACTAAAACACAAGGTGATACCGTGGATCGATCCAGCGACCATATAGTTCGCGTCACGCGTACTAACCCACTGAGCTACTGTAGCGTTGGGAAAACTCGGTGATTTTCTTGATGTGATGAACAGAATATATAGGTGGATCGTTCGGTCATTAATATCTCGGATCTTAATTTCTTGGATCTTAATATCTCGGATCTTAATTTCTTGGATCTTAATTTCTCGGATCTTAATTTCTCGGATCTTAATTTCTCGGATCTTAATTTCTCGGATCTTAATATCTCGGATCTTAATATCTCGGATCTTAATATCTCGGATCTTAATTTCTCGGATCTTGGATCTTGAATCTTGGATCTTGAATCTTAAATTATACCATCCCTTGATACACGCGCAAAGTACAATTTATGTTATTTTCGACTTCAAATGAATGGAACGGGCTTTCTAATTCTTGATTGTTTGCAGTGATAAAAATATTCAACAATGAAAAGTTCCTTAGTGATTTTCTGTTTTGTAGTATAAGTTCTTTCAATTTTCGGGCCTTCTACGTGTAGGTTCCTTATAAAGTGGTTTCTTATAAAAAAAAGCGTGTAACATTAAAACGTTTTGCCTTTATTCAACACGGATATGATCCGTTTGTACAGTTCTGATAAAATATCTTTGTTATTCCTTTACTAATGGTACAATTCCCAAAAAATTTAAATGAAGGATTTGGGAGTGATGGGACTGTAACAGTTGGATGGGTTGGTCATATACATTTGGGAAGCTCCGGCATACTGAAAGATAGCTATTCTATTCTAGTCGCCAGAATTCCTCTAGACTACAGAAAAGAGTAAAGATGAAGTGGAGGTGCTAATAGTCCAATTTTGCATCGGATAAATAGTCCTATATTTACCTGTAGAAAGCACTTGACTCAGTCTTCCAGCTGTGCCTTCTAAACGGGTGGAAAAAATATTCGATATATAGTTTTTATGATTATTAGGATAATTTCAGCACGCCAATTTATATCTATCATTTCTTCTGAACGGATCTTCTATTGGCTCAAATATTTCCCCAAGATCCCATCCCTCCCTAGGGACAGGCATGGATAAATATTCTGTAGAGCAATCCAAACCCGGCCGGGATATAAGATACTGCTTTTCAACTTGCCTAGCTGCCCCTTAGAGACTTGAAATGTCGATTTATTCTTTGACAATCTATTTTCTACTTTCAGATGTACACATGTTTGAGTCCAAAGAATTTTACAGTTTGAATGAAATTTGGTAAAGCCTGATTTTATCGCTTCTTTGTACGTTGATTGCAATGGCAACAAGTATCTCTGAACAAGAGGAATTTTTCAAGTTCTGTATGATAGTTTTGGATGTGATTCCAAAACATTTGAGAATATTTTTTAGAGATAGATGGGTCAATAAATATGGTACCAAATGGGATGAAACAGCAAAGAGTGGCCAAAGATTATTCAATAAAATTCCACGAGAATTGACAAAAGGTCTATTTGACGAAGTGAAAAATGATCTTCGTAATGGAAACACAGAATTATGGGATTCAACATCCCTGTTCTTTATGCTTCAAAAGTCAGGAATAGTAATTGATCCCTGTCGTGAAAAAGCAGAGAGAACACCACCGCTTCGTGATAGTGAAGAGATAGACAAAATAAGAGAGATTCGAAACCTGAGCTTTGCACATGCAAAAAGTGCAGCTGTTGAACCTCAAGTATTTCAAGATGCTGTAAATGAGTTAAAGAGTGTTTCTAAAGTATTGTTCAAAGAATGTAGTGGTTTTATTAATGACCTAAAGGCAATTGTGGAATCACCAGTTCAAACTACATTGAGTCATGAACTGCAAAAGAAGCTGGATTATCAAAAGCATATGAATGATGAATACAACAAATACTTAAAAGTGCTTGAAGAAAGAGTATGTGTTTTAGAGGAAGATGTCAAGGGTTTGTGCTTAAGACTTTTTCTTGTCCTTTACTTTGACTTTGTCTTCTCTAAACTAACTTTTTTATGTTATTTCATCAATATTCATGCATTAAGGACAAGCTACCGTACTTTCTAAAACGTCGGACCACCCAAAACAAGAACCCCCGAAATACTCAAGATTCTACCAAAACGTCATCACTGTGTAGTAAATTATTTTTTCCCTTTGGGCGAACAACATCAACTATGTAATAATAATAATAATTCTGATTCATGACAATATATTAGTTACAGTAAGTGACTACATACGTTGACATACGCCCCAGAAGAAGCAAAGCTTATCGAGTCTGGGGCGCTTACTTACATACTAAGTTAAAACAATTAATACAGATTGAACACAAAATGTTTAATTCAAAATAAATTTAAAAAAGAAAAAGCAAGTCCAAATATTAAAATATCTAATTAACTAAAGATAACAGCTAATAAGCAAATAACTGTAACTACAGCAAAACCTGGCTTGTAAAAAGCCAAAGTCAATAGGAATAATTAAAAATAGCAAATTAATCAATGGGTTATTAAGCTAATAATCATTATAAATTCTCAAATATATGAGCTTAATTTTCCATTTTTCAGATGTTTTATATACTCATTTTGTGATTTGATTCTCCTAATTTCTGATTTCTGCTTGTTCCAGAGTTTGGCTCCTTTTACTATTATTGCCCGCTCACCTGAGCATTTGCGCGTTTTAGGTATTTTGTAGAGATCATTGTGTCTTGTAGAGTAAGCATGTATGGTTGAATTTGCTTTAAAGAAATTATGGAATACCTCTGGGAGATTATCTTTGTTATGTGTGAAAGAGTGCATGATTTTTAACACTTTTAGCTCATATTGATCTTTAACTTTTAACGTTCCAAAGTCGTAATGTATTTTATTTGTTGATGCTAATCGGTTTTTAAATTGAAGGATTTTCAGTATACGATTTTGGTGAACTTGCAGACGGTTTACAAGTTTAGTAGAAGTATCGCCGTAAATTTCAAGTGCATAGTCAATCTTTGATTGTATGAAGGCATTGTATAGAGATTTTAAACATTTCTTTGGAAGCAGGTGACGTATTTTTCTGAATATAGAGGCATATTTGATAATACTTGTGCCTACTTGATTAATATGTTTTTCCCATGTAAGTTTGTTGTCAATGGTTAAGCCTAAGTATTTCACTTCGTGGGATCTTTTAATTTCTTCAACTATGTGCTTTGTTAGTTATTTTCGGATTAAATCTTTTGTGTGCAACTCTCAGGGGTTTATTCAATCACTGTGGCTTTTAAACCCTGGAGTATAAAATCTTAATTGTCGTAAGATTATCTGCATAATCCTGAGACTTAAGACATTCTTTTCTTGGTTCATTGCAAAACCATATGTACAAATTTTGACATTTTGGTCTTAGAAGAGCCTTAACAATTACTACAATTTAGCTGTGATATAAAGTCTTTCTTGCAAAATATTTTGAAATATGAAAATGAAACACGCTTTCCAGAGAATGTGTCTTACAATGTCTGCCAAAAGCGTTGGAATGCCTTTGCTGAAATTCTCTTGCACTGCCTGCTATTGCTTCACTTCACCCTCCCTCCTCCCCCTTAAGCAATGTTGTTTAATACTAACACTTCCAGCTAATTCTGGCCTCGTGCGATTGCTAATAGAATCATCCATAGTTGCGCGAGGCCGGAATTAGCTGGAAATTTTAGTGTTAAACAACATTGTTTAAGGGGAAGGAGGAGGAGGTTGAAGCAATAGTGGGCAATGAAAGAGAATTTCGGCACAGGCGTTTCAACACTTTCGGCAGACATTGTAGGTTTATTTTAAAAGTCTTGTAAGCTTCTAGTTCAGTTCAATGTTTCAAATTTAAGTAATATTTTGCTGCCCAGGACTTGATAAGTTTTGCTCCTTCTGGGTACATAAATGTATAAATGTAGTGATAACTAAAATGATTCATGAATCTATATATAAGCCAAAACCTGTATATTTGAACCAACTATGACGACTAAATGAATTTTTAACTTTATTTAAAATTAAGTATGTGTTGAATATGCTTTCAAATTAAAAAACAATTTAGTAAAAAAACATTGCGGAGCAGAATTGAATTTAGAATAAAGAATAACAAGAAAAAGTTTGAAGCGACAGATGAACGTCTGCGATGACAGAAATCACAATGAAGGCAGAAGAAGTAGACAATAAGGGATGCCTCAAGCATCCTTAAATTAATTGACTAGTCTAGATCCTTAGAGGACATGTACAGTTAAACTTTGTCCAACTTTTCTCAGCTGGGCGCACTTGCTGGAATGTGCAGCGTATAGAAATTTGCTCAAAACATTGAAGCAGTAACACCTAATTATCTTAATGCCTGATGACATTGTTTTATCAGCACCAGCCTTGTACTTCCTCCCGGTATCAAAAAAACAAACCTCTATGGTACAGGATTATTTATTGAAAAAGTTTTTTTCCATAAATTCTCAAGTACATTCGAACCGAAATACTACGTGACTTTTTGGCAAACCCCTGATAAATACTACCAACCGTTAAACATCGACCAGTAACAATTTCTCTGTCATTTTAAACCCCAAACGCATATTGCTTGGTATTCCTCGCGAAATTTAAAGGTAACTTCAGTCTGATAAAGCCCCATCCTCCCTCACAAAATTCTGCTGCATTCAGAAAAAGACAGATGGATGATTTGTCTTCCTTTAGCATTTAGTGCCCGAATAAACATGCGTAAGCCAGCAACCAAATGGGTTGTTTTCTGTGTAACATCGAACATTTTAATCTCTAATGACAGAAACGGATTAAAATGAGCAAGTTGAGCACCTCGCGAGGTGCTCAACATTGCTGGAGTTGCCCTTGACGAAAACGTACCATGTACAGTTATAAGCAAGCGAATCCTGTTGCGATAGTTTGCCTAATCCTCCAAAATATGCAGTTTTTCTGGACTTAAGCACGACTGTACATGTCCTCTTATTGTGAAAAAAGTAAAGTAAATTGACCATGTGCATTCCACATTCAGTGGTTAATTTACATCATCCTTAGTATACTATGGTCCCTTGGTTTTGTAAAATAATTGTTGCTCTTCCTATAGAAAGATTAAATTTTTACTCGTAGCTCTTCTAATCACCAGACACCAAGTTTAGCTTCTTATTTTCCAGGAACAAAGGAAGAAGTTAAAAGTGTATCAAAAACAGTACAACATATTGATGAAAAGCAGAAAATTACAGATGATAATCTTCAAGGTAATCTTTCTCTTTTTGACATTAATTTCCCACCTTTTCAATTGATCAAGTGTTTAGATTTTACTGGAAGAATCGTTGCTTTTCTCATCACCAGAAGCTAAGTTTTAGCTTCCTATCTTCCAGAAACAAAGGAAGAAGTTAAAACTGTCACAAAAACCATACAACAGATGGAAGAAAAGCAGAAAAATGCAGATGAAGATCTACTAGGTAATCTTTATTAACTCATCAATCCAATATCATTTTTAAACAGACCATGCTATGAGCTTTCTAAATATGAACAGGTTTGATGGGAAGATGCTAGAGAATGGCGAGCAATAGGATTTAGAAGTTGCCCAATCGCAAAAACCAGTTTCAAGGCTGGTAGCCCCTTAAGTGGGAATTTAATGACTACATGATATTCAACCCAAGTAAGATATTTCTTCGAGATATTGTGATATGAGTTAGCATTTATGAATAAATTAACTTTCAAACTTTGCTGTACAAAGCCTACTGTAACAAAGTATACAATTTTTTATCCTTACGCAACACAACAGAAAAATCAATAACTCATTCTTTCAATCAAATGATTTGTTTAAAATGTCCTCCATCCTGCTCAATACACTTCTCTGATCTGACTGGTCATGCATTAATGGCACCGACATATTTTCCGCTGGGATAATGATTCCCATCCATGCACAATCGCAGTCCGCCATGGTGAAACATCATAAATGGGACATCATAAATTTAATATCCAATTGCGCCAAGATGGGAGCTCTTAACATCAAAATATTTCTGCACGATATCGCACTTGAGTTGCATATTACCTGTATAATTTTTATGAAATTCCTCCTTGAGAAAAATTATTCAGAAATTATTTACTTAGGGGGGTCCCTTTTTGGGCCTACCTAAAGAAAGTTAATGACTTGTATTTAAATACATATATCTACATTATATAAGATTTTTGAATTATTTTACTATAGAATAAGAAAAAATAACACTAGGGTTCTAAAGTATACTGGCAAGCATTACATTCATTTACGGTTTTGACCATCCCATATTTTGTTGTACGTTTGAAACTCTTTATAATTACAGCGCATTTTATTTCATTTGGCAGTCCATTTCAGATTCGAGGGCCTAATGATTTTAAGCATTTGCAAGCAAATGTGAATTGACTAGGTCTGTAGTGTTGTAAATCATTGGGGTTCCGTGATATATACCTAGAGGATCTCATTTGACAATGCGATGCATAAAAGATGGATTTAAATCTTTCAATGTCTTGAAATATCTCAGTGAAGAGAACTCTTAGACGGGAATCATGCATTGTACACCTTTCTGATTTCGCAAGTAAGTCGCTGTAAGAGGTCTGGTGATCATTGTATACAAATCTAAGGACACGTTCTTGTATTTTTTCAATTTTTGCAAAGGTTTAGCTGATGAGAAGTACCATACAAGAGAGCAATAACGTAAATTACGAATTAGCCCCCACCTTCGAACAAGCCTTCCCCTTGAATAGGCCCCCACCTAATAATTCATTTTTGCCAATGTGCCCTCCACTCGATTTAGCCCCCATGGGGAGTTATTCGAAGGATTTATTAATTTGTTTCTGTCTATAATGTATCTTTCAAAAAATTAAAACACTTAACAAGTTAGTCCTGACAGGTTTTACTATCAATTCAACCAATAATCAGTCATTGGCTGTTAGCAAACAGCTGATTTTAATAAAAGAGTCAGATTTTTCTCTCTGCTATTCTTTCGACAAAGGGCCTTTGCACACTAGAGTACTTTTCCAAATTTTAGTAAGGATTAAAAAATTAACACCTTTTTCCTAGTGTGCAAGGGCTTTTTTGCATTTTCTGCAATCCATAAACTCTAGTAAGGATGAAACAGGCCAACTAATTAAATATGGGCAGCTCTATGGGCAGCTCCCAAGCTGCCCTTACTTCTGCCAAATGTCATCACGGATTAATTTCTTGACCTGACGCAACATTTTCTTGCTTTTTTCCTTCCTTCTCAAAACAAGATGTCGGATGAAGACGTTTTCATGCTTTTTTATGATCGTTTTGTATATGCTGGAGCAAAGCGGCCAGGGCAGAATGCAAAGAATGATGTTGGTATTATCTGCATATGTTTAAACTATCACTTTTACAAATGCAACAAGCGGCATTAAGGTTCTTTATTCAACAATATTCTGAAGAGCTAAAGTCGGAGAACTCAGATTCTTAAATTTAATTCATGTCATTCACTAAATGTCGAAAATAGGCCATTTCAAAATAAATATAATTCAAGTTGATGGTGCATTGAGGGTGAAAGAAAGAAAGAATTCTTCTCAGACATTACGGTGAACCCTATCAAATCTGTCATCAGAAGTCGAAATGATTGATAGAGACTATTTCAGGGCATCAGGAATTTATGGTCGGAACTGAATAATTAGCAAATGCGCCCCACTGTTTGGTAGAATTTTGGCAGAATTTTAGGTCTAGTGTGCAAAGGGCCTAACGCTGAAAGTGATCTACCCTTGAGGTCTACTCATTTAGCATTGAAAACCTGTTACCAACAATGACGCTGCAAAATAATCAATCAACACCCTAGTTAACCACACGGCAATGAATGAAATTTTGAGTATCATTTGAACTGTCTAGAAAATATCAAACGCGGATGAGTTTTCTTTGAAAGATCTTGCGAATGAATGAATGAATTAGTTTCTTGACACAACGTCCTTCTCGTTAATATCAATCTGGAGAACAATTTTAACTATAGAAAAAGTAGTCATCTTAATGCTGGTGCCAAACCTGCATTATGCGAATTAAGTGAAGCAATATCGCTAAAAACAATTATTCCAACCGTTTGGCAATTAAAATTCTGTTAACCTAAAGCAGTTGTTGGGATTTTTGATTTTCTGTCTGCGCGTTTCCAGGTTTTGCCGAAATATTGTCCGGGTTGTCGGGTATTTCTCAATTTTCCTCCGGGTTTTCCGGCTTTGATACCCCAAAAGCCCCCTCCATTTTTACTGCCTCCATTTTTACTGCAAACTATGAACCTACTTATCGACACATTTATCTCTGCTACTTTTTAATTTAGCAAGTTTATTTTAAGTTGTTTTCTAAAGATTTTATGTTTTTAAGACATTCCAACTTGGAATTTCCAAGCTCGTTTTACTTTCTGTTAGAGAATGAAAAATATTCTATTCACATGCTAATTGTGTTTTTAGTACTCAGCAAAAAGTTAGCAGTATTGGAAATGAATGAAGAAAGCCAAATAATGACAGATGAAAGTGCTCAACGTAAGTTTGCCCATGTCATACATTTAAATGTCATACATACATTCAAATTTCAATGCGCCTTTTCAACGAACGGTTGCCATTCTGGATATCCAAAATTTAAATTTCGAGATGTAGAGTTTCAAGGGCAAAGACGACGGGGTGAAAAGTTTCATCCCCAGTCACTTTTCAGAATCAAAGCTTTTATAGAACTTGGATCTTCGCCCTTTTATAAAATAAATGCCCACCCCACCCCAGGTTTTTATGTTACTTAATTTCAGAAGTGGTTTTACAGGTCAATAACAGTAGTATTGATTAATATTAATTTCAAATTAGCATGTGAACATGCGAAGGGTTTCTCTAAAATCTTCTTCTGGAAAAACAGGTGTTTTGGTGACGATCTATAAATGTTCTGTTTGATTTATCTTAGGTAAATTGAAAGACAAATATATATCAAAGTGCGAGAAACATCAAATTAATTATGTTGAAGAAGGACGCATCAAACTTGCGTGGATGAACGTTGATGAATTTGCTGTCAAGTTAAAAATTGCCGGTAAAACGTATTGTGGTAGCTCATTTCGTGGTGAAATGAAAAGACATGTGGAGAGACTGCAAGATCAGAGTGAAATTATCAATTTACCTGACCTATTGTACAATGATCACCGCATTATGTTTATTCAGGGGGTTGCTGGAAGTGGCAAGACTGTTTTCATGAAGCAACTTGCACTTAAATGGACAATGGCAACTGACAAGGATGAAATCCGAAAGAAATACAAGCATCTTATTTATTTTGAATGCAGAGATTTCAATCGTTATCTGAAAAATGATAATGTCGATGATGTCATTGACATTTTCCTTAGGAAAGAATTCTCTGGTATAAATCTCGAGGATGGGAAAGATTCATTATTTCTAATCGATGGCTTAGACGAGATGGCGAGTCAAAGGACAGGTCCCATTTCAGCGAAGTCTATAATTGAAATATTTATCTCAAAATTTCCAAAGTGTAAATTGATAGTACTCGGCAGGCCGCATGTCCAAAACAGTTTTGAAGGCCTAGACTGCAAAGTATTTGAAATTCTAGGACTTTCTGCTGTTGAAATCGAAAATTATGTAAAAAGGTTTGTGAAATTTGTCAATCAGGTCGAAAATCCTGAACAGTTGATAAAGAAGACGATGAACGATTCGAAAAATATTTCTGCCATCACTACCGTTCCGCAGTTTTTGAATACTTTATGTTGTGTGGCAATTTTGACTAATGGACAGACAGTATCCAGTGCCACTGATTTATATTCATGGTTGTGTTATTTACTTTTAAATCAACATTCACATTTAAAGGATCCTGGAGCAAAGAGCGGTATAGTGTCAGAAATATTCTCAAAATATATTCAAGTTTTCAAATCCATCAGTGCCATTGCATTTGAATTGTACATCAACAATGACATTATATTTGAGAAGGAAACGTTTGAACACGTTTTCGAAGAGATTAATAGATCTGATGCCCAGCAGAAAGAATTTTTTGAAAGTCTATTTTGCGATGTCAGTGATAATTTTGGAGAGCGACGACAATTCAAACATTTGACCATAATGGAATTTATCGCCTCAATTTATTTCTTCTTCGCAGAAGACAGAAACCGGGTGATTGAGCAATTTTTAGAAAAGAAGGCCTATGAATGCATTTCATTTATTTGTTGCTTTGAGGGACGGAAACTAGTGAAAAATGTTTCTCGTGAAGATATTTCTTGGGCTGTTGTTAATGCGTTAGATGGAGAAGGCAGGGAAGTAGAGTCGCCAGTTATTACCAAAGTTTTAAGACATTTAAATAGTGTAATCACCATGTCTAAAGTTGAAAAGATGTTAAGATTTTTATGCGACACTCTCAAACCAATTGATGAAATTAAAGATAAAACGTTATTAACGGAAATGCTTGAAAAAATAACACCGCGTGAGAGGATTACTATGAACATAAATGAAATCGACCAAATGAATATTTTCAACGTTATTCAAACGGCAAAAAATAATGGCATAAATGATGATGAATTGAAAAAGTTTTTTAAAGGCATTGAATTGGAAGTGGGGAACTTAGAACACGTAAAAGTCATTCAGTTTGCTTGTCTGTTTGATTGTGTTGAGATCACATTGATTGAAAAGAAGTTATCAGAAGATGACATGAAATTGCTGGCCAAAAATGCAATTTATTGTAGAAATGTTTCTTTTGGAAAGTGTGATTTCACAAAAGGAAAATACCTATGGCAAGAGTTGTTAAAGCATATTAAAGAACCTGAAAGTGATATGAGGCTTGAAAGATTGACAATTTTTGACATGCAAATCGCTGATGAATGTATTGATTCCTTTTTTGAAGTTTTGATAATGTTGAAAGAAGTTTTGTTGCACAAGGTTGCTATCAATCAAGTTATATGGGATAAACTTTTCCAAAAAATTGATCAATATCAGAAAAAGAAAAATAATGGTCATTTGAGGCTAGAATGCTTAAAGATTGATAGAGCGGAAATCGCTGATGAATGTATTCATTCTTTTTCGAAAATTTTGTTAATGTTAAAAGAAGTTAAGTTGTCTTCTGTTATTATCTTTGAGGCAATATGGGATTATCTCTCTTGCAATATTGTCAAACATGAAAAAGATCATGGTCATCTAAGATTAGAAAGACTGGAGATTTTTAATATGGAAATCGCTGATGAATGTGTCGATTCTTTTGCGAAAATTTTGATAATGTTAAAAGAAATTGAGCTGGACAACGTAAGAGTAAATGAAGAATTATTGTTGACATTGCTCTTAAAGCGCATCCAGCACGAACAAAGAAATCAAGGTCAAATTAGATTACAAAAGTTGCAGATTGAAAGGTCGCTGCTAGGAAGCTTCTGTCCAACTGATATAATGAAACAGGTAATAAATATTTACTAATTTGTTGCTAATTAAGAGACACTTCCCAATTTTTCTCTCGATTTTATATGGCTAGGGTTTTATGATTTCTTGTGATCTTAAAAATGATGTCTTAAAATTTGGGTTAAATATTCAATTAATTGTTTATTGAAGCAGCAATGATACTGTACCTACCATAGATCTATAATGCAAATACCGAGTCTTCCCTTACAATCCCGACCATATTTATTTTGTTAAAATTGCTCGCATGACGAATTTGAGTGATATATGTCCTAATCTTGTTGATCCTTTTTTATGTTTTATGTAAAAATTGTATGGTACAATTTTTCCAGGAATAGTGTTTTCGTCTTCGATATACATCCAGTAGATTTTTTCCCTTGTTGTTTTTTAAAGCTGTGCTTGTTTTCTTGATTTTTTTTTAAACCTTGTTGATGGGAACAGTACTGCCTTTAGAAAGTCCTGTTCTTGACCTCAGCCAATTTTTCTCATTTCATTAGCTTCTTTGGTTCCAATTGTCCTTGAAAAAATATAGTCTGAGTTTTTTTTTACAAAGACGTTTCTTAAATGTGGGACTAGAGACTTTGCCTTGTACAATTTTTAATATAAGTGCGTATTTTTGACTGTGCACTCTTCTAAGAACACACTTTATGAGAACATCGAGGATCGATTTGCCAACAAGATAAGAACAACGTAAGAACATGTCCAGCCTGAGATGAGAAATAAGAAACAAGAAAATGCGTTTTTAGAAATTTCATCTCATGTTTGCATTACAGAACTATGCAATTATTAAATAACTCTATGTAGAAGATATGCCAAACTTATTGATGGTTCATAGAAGCAATATGTTCTGTGTAGTTGTAGAAAAATCAATGTTGAAATAAGAAAACCATTAAGAGCACCCAAGCCTCAAATTATCTGGTTTAACAATACAATATATAATAATATATAATATTATTATAAGCCAAAAAAGAGTACAGCCAAATAGCAACCATTAACTCCTGTCTATTTTCCATTTTAGATTGAGGAAGCTGGTGTGAATGTTGTTATTGTTTATGGTAAGTAAAATCTTTAATCATATTTTTATGTCTCCATTGTGAAAAGCATTTCATAATCAACATTTACCAGATTTGTCATCACTCAAATACTTAACACGAAAGGCTAAAAATCTGAATTTCATTCACCCAGATATTACATTATGGCAAAAAGATTACAGTATGCTCAACCGCAGGACAGCAAAACGATAATCTAAGGAAATATGAGATCATCTATTTCAGCAAATTATGCTCAACTAATAAAAGGGCGTTATGTAGTGTAGCACCTACCCCCCCCTTAAATCGTTAACTGGGAGCCAGTCGCCTAGGTCGCGAAGTAAAAGCACGAGGAGCTAAGATGGCGGTTTATCTTTTGATTGGCAGACTTCCCAGCAAGTTTGGGATGGAATACTAAAGGTTGGAATAAGAGCAGGGGGTTGAAAATTAACCAGCAGGGAGGGGGGTTTTTCGGTACTGCAGAGTAAGATTAGGTCGTAATTGTGTCAGTTCCTGATCGTTGCCATAGGGTTATTATCTATTTACTTTCTTCTGAACTTGCCTTGAAAAATGATTAAATCAATTAAATTGTCTCTCTCTGCAAGAATAATGATGGATAAAGCTGCTCTGTTTTCTCTTTTTGGGTGCCCTATCGTTCCGGAAATAAATTTTACTGGCAGTTTCGTTTTTCCCCGTCTTAGTCTTGCAATTTATGCATTACTTATTATTTGACAGAAAATCTTGTATCAATGTGCTATTTAGCTTTAAATTTAAATCGAATTCAACTCAATTCTACCATATATATAAAACATACACCATTTTTGACGACTTTTCAGAGCTAAGTAACGTAGCTTTGATGTCGATGAAGTGTATGCTGAAGTTGCTGATCTGTATATAAAGCTGAGAAATCTCTTATCTTTGTACTTTTAATCTTTAATCATATATCCCCTTGCAGTAATGTTCTTTTAAAACAAAGTATTGTACGAGTAGCATATTGCTGTTGACTCGCAATGCATGGATGAAGCCTTCTTTTTGCCATCAATCATTTATTGTTTATATTCATGACTGCCTCTGTTTTACCACATATGCTTTTCTTTGCAATTATAACTCGAAATAAGGCTTGTCTATTCAACTGTAACAAAATAAATTCATTGCAATATTAAGTGCCATATGGCAACTCTACTGTATAAAGGGTTAATTAAGATTTTGTTTTTCAGATCCTTTATGGGAAACTATTCAACTAACGAAATATCTCTTCATCACGTCAAATGTGTCCAAAATTTGAGCATAAGCTCTTTGATGAAGTTGACGACGAAACTCGTATATTCTGATCTTAGATTTTGTAAATATTATCTCCATTTTTATATATTAGCTATCTGTTTTTTTTATGGATAAATTTTTATCAATTTGTAATGTGGCCCTGCCAATTGTCGTCAAAATTGATTTGGGTCTTTATGAGTTGATTTAGTTTTGCTCATTGACGAATCTTTGATATTGTGACAATTGTCTTTTTATGGCTTTGCAGGAGTCATTCATAAGTCAAATCCAATAATGGCAACCACTATGCTCCTTTACTTTTCTACTTAATTAAGTTGGCACAATAGAAGTCCGTTATTTGACAATGCGAAGTTTTTTATAAGGATAACCCTTTGTGGTGACATTGGCTTCAACTTGGCAATCAGCATCTTGCTTGAGAATCAAGTTTCAAGTTTCCGTCCCGCATTTCTCAATTTATCGAAAGGAGTTAATTGCATACCAGTGCAAGCAACATCAGGCACTTTGTGCATATCCATTTCCAATTGCAGCAACTCAATTTTCTCAATTTTCAAAAATCAAAGTCTTGGTCAGTCAGGTCACTCCAGGTTATCGAAAACGGTAATAAAGATTAGAGAAACAATAGTTCAAGCAAATTTCAAGCAAGTTGAGCACCTCCTGACCATGACTATTTTGCTTAAGCGGTGCCTTCGATATGTGATGGACTTTTAGGTCGAGAAAAATTGACGAAAAGGACCATGTACACGGATGGGCAGTCTGTTAATCCTTTAAATGACCACATTTGCTTAAAATTCTGCTCGTGTATATGGGGCCATTTTGGCTTAAGTCTTATTAACGTCAACCCTTGTGCTCATTGACTCTTCTACTAAATATGACACAGATGAAGCTTGTTTTTTGAGAACGGGAAGTTTTTCATAAGGATCAACCTGTCTGAAGTCGTTCCTTAAGTCTCCACATCAAGTGCCCAGTTTTGGGCATACGACGATGGCGACATTGTGCTTTTATCATATAGCTCATCAATATAGATCATCATTGTTATATTTCCTGCTTCTTTCGGCCACGTCTACACCGATGCGTTTTCAAATGAAAACGCCATGATTTCTTTGCGTTTTCATCTCCCGACACGGGTAAATTTACGACTGAAAACGCAAGCTCTTGAAAACGGTTTTTAGAGTGGAATTTTCTGAAAACGCAATTTTCCCGTGTAGACACCGAAAACGGAAATATTTGAAAACGATGCAGCAACACTAATAACTTTCGATGGTTAATTGGTATTGAATTTCAAAATTTCAAATTTCAGGTGTTGTTGTCGTTTCCGTGTTGAAAGCGAAAACGGTTTCTGTAGACGCCAACTTTTTATATCTTTTCACTGACATCAAAAAACGCAAATATTTGAAAACGATGCAGCAACACTAACAACTTTCGATGACTGATTGGTATTGAATTTCAAAATTTCAAATTTCAGATGATGTTTTCGTTTCCGTGTTGAAAGCGAAAACGTTCCGAAAACGCTCCTGTAGATGCCAACTTGTTATATCTTTTCACTGACATCAAAAAACGCAATTCTTTGAAAACATCTCCGTGTAGACGTGGCCTTAGTATGAAAAGTAAAACAATTACCTAATAATGGCTATATAACGATGGCTAAATTGTTGTCCAACCCACATTTATGATAAGTTCCAGTTTAAGGACTTGGAAGACTGTACAGGCATGATGTCATCTCATCTTGCCTTGCAGTTGAAATATTTTTAAAGAAGAGTGCTAAGCAAATTTGAGCATCAAGATTAGTGTCGTAAATTACCCCCTTGCTGAATTAACGTTTGACTGGCTGACGTAGTTAACCATTGTTTTGATGAGAAAAGGACTCCATTAAATTAATTTTTTTATAACTCAATACTTCATGTAAACAGCTTTTTTAGTAGATACGTTTTAGATTTATTTGAGCAGTGTTGTTTTTTGAGTCATCCATGTCTTCAGACATATATTCTCTTTAAGAGTTGCCCTTACATTTCTACAATGTGTCAACTGGGTTCAAACTGTAGATATGTGGCAATTTTTAAGGTTCCAATTGCATTTGGCAGTTTTACGGTACAACTGCATCAACTGGGTTCAAACTGTAGATATGTGGCAATTTTTTTTAGGTTCCAATTGCATTTGGTAGTTTTACGGTACACCTGCGTCAACTGGGTTCAAACTGTAGATATGTGGCAATTTTTTTTAGGTTCCAATTGCATTTGGTAGTTTTACGGTACAACGGCGTCAACTGGGTTCAAACTGTAGATATGTGGCAGTTTTTTTTAGGTTCCAATTGCATTTGGTAGTTTTACGGTACACCTGCGTCAACTGGGTTCAAACTGTAGATATGTGGCAGTTTCTAAGGTTCCAATTGCATTTGGCTTTTTTACGGTACAACGGCGTCAACTAGGTTCAAAATGTAGATAGGTGGCAATTTTTGAGGTTCCAATTGCATTTGGCAGTCTTATGGTACAACGGCGTCAACTAGGTTCAAAATGTAGATATGTCGCAATTTTTAAGTTTCCAATTGCATTTGGCAGTTTTACGGTACACCTGCGTCAACTGGGTTCAAATTATAGCTATGTGGCAAATTTAAAGTTCAAATTGCATCTGGCAGTTTTACGGTACAACGGCGTCAACTAGGTTCAAAATGTAGATATGTCGCAATTTTTAAGGTTCCAATTGCATTTGGCAGTTTTACGGTACACCTGCGTCAACTAGGCTCAACATGTATCTATGTGGCAATTTTTAGGTTCAAACTGAGATTCACACTGTCACTAAATGGCAGTTTTAAGGTTCAAACTGCATGTGGCAGCTTTACGCCACAACAAGGTCAACTAGATTCATACTTTGGCTATGTGGCAGTTTTAAGGTTCAAACTGCATGTGGCAGTTTTTAAGGTTCAAACGGCATGTGGCAGTTTTTTAAGGTTCCAATTGCATTTGGCAGTTTTACGGTACAACTGCGTAAACTAGGTTCAAACTGTAGATATGTGTAATTTTTAAGGTTCCAATTGTATTTGGCAGTTTTACGGTACACCTGCGTCAACTGGGTTCAAACTATAGCTATGTGGCAAATTTAAAGTTCAAATTGAATCTGGCAGTTTTACGGTACAACGGCGTCAACTAGGTTCAAAATGTAGATATGTCGCAATTTTTAAGGTTCCAATTGCATTTGGCAGTTTTACGGTACAACTGCGTCAACTAGGTTCAAAATGTATCTATGTGGCAATTTTGAGGTTCAAACTTAGGTTCACACTGTCACTAAATGGCAGTTTTAAGGTTCAAACTGCATGTGGCAGCTTTACGCCACAACAAGGTCAACTAGATTCATACTTTGGCTATGTGGCAGTTTTAAGGTTCAAACTGCATGTGGCAGTTTTTAAGGTTCAAACGGCATGTGGCAGTTTTTTAAGGTTCCAATTGCATTTGGCAGTTTTACGGTATAACTGCGTCAACTAGGCTCAAAATGTATCTATGTGGCAACTTTTAGGCTCAAACTGAGGTTCACACTGTCACTATATGGCAGTTTTAAGGTTCAAACTGCATGTGGCAGCTTTACGCTACAACAAGGTCGACTAGATTCAGACTTTGCTATGTGGCAGTTTTAAGGTTCTAATCACATATGGGGCAGTATGAAGTTACAACTGAATGTCAGACTGTAGCGATGTAGCAGTTTTAAGGTTCAAATTGCATGGGGCATTATTAAGTTACAACTGAATGTCAGTCTGTAGCTATGTGCCAGTTTTAAGCTTCAAACTGCATGTGGTAGTGGGTGTATGTCACACATAAGGTTCAAACTGTATGTGTATGAGTGTATGTTTCAGTTCAAACAACATGTGGCGGTTGGTCGAGTCTCGGACGACATAGTCCCTAGTCGATTATTGTAGTAGCTTATTAAGCTTAAATTTTATTTTTTGTATTGTTCTGTTGTTAATGTAGACCATGTATCCTAGGATATTGTGTCGAATTATATAAAAAAAAAAAAAAAAAAAAAAAGATTTATTGGCGTATTGGCGTTGGCGTATATCAGTGGCAGTGTCTCGGCCCTTGGACCCAAAATCAATGGATCAGTTTTTTAGTGCAGCTTGGCTGAACCAGTACACCAAAGTCCTCATGGGTATCAGCCTTTTTAAATTTTTATTTTCTTAGGAGTTGACGCTCAAAACCTGAGTTTGTTTTTGATGGCTTTTATGATGTTTGATTTGGCTTTTATGAGTTTTGACGCGCTATAGGTAAGTGACGGGGGGGGGGGGGTCCGCCACTTTTTGGGTATTGATAAATGGAATGTAGTATATTTTTTGGTCTGCTTTTTTAGCGAAATTGGTATAATTTTGGCTTGATTCCCAAAGAATCCAGGGGACTCATGACAAATTACAGATTATAAACAAGAGATTGTTTTGTTGGTTTGCATAAAATGTCAGTTGAGCCTTATTAAGGGAGAAAATACTCAAACAGAGAGACATACGGAGATTGTTTGGTACATTTTTGGGTATAGAATTCGTAAAATATACATATTTTTTGGGTTTTTTGAGGACCCCCCGTAATGTATCCATAGTGAGTCCCCCCTGGGATTCAGATTAAGGATCAGTTAGACATTTAAGTAGAATTGTTACATTTCAGGCACTTGGGGTTCTTTCATAATAAAGGTACCTTGAAATGTGGCGAGCTAGAGGGTATACTTTTTTTGACTTCTACGGTCTAGCCAGGGGTATGCTTTTTGCATAGAATAAACAACGAAATTTTTTACCCATTTGTACCATTATCTCAAATGTTTGAACCCAATTTAACGCCTGAGATAACTTTAAATGCGTCGAAAAGTCATTTGCGCTGAATAATAAAACGCACTTTTTATCAGGCTTTTCAAAGCAATGCATGTCTAAAATGTTATATATGTTTTACTACCCATGTGTAGAGATTCTTTACGAAAAATCAACCCATATAGGGAAATTGGCGCTGAAAAAAGTTACCCATTTGGCGGTACGTCTAGTATAACGAACAATGGAAGAACCCCATCCCCTGGGTATTTAACCATCTTGCGGTCACGTTTAAAATTTTATTATCCTTGAAAAGTAAGCATTTCCAAGATAATAAAAGAGCTATTAAACTGGTAAATGAAATGAAACAATGAAACTGGTAAAAGAAACAAGTCGACCTTTTAAATTTCCCACTTAAGACCAACAATTTCAAGCGTAGCCTTGGATGCCATTATGTCTTAAAAGTTAGTCTCGCCTACGGTACCATTTGGAATATGCTGGCGGCAGATCCCTACTCAAAATTTGAATACCCCCCGTGATTCAATACTGGCCCAGATGATTACTTTCCTGGGGTTTTAGTTGCGCTTTCTTGGGTTGTTTAATTAATCGAGGACGAGGTCTAAATCCCTCGACGATGACACACCCTTCATGATTCCAGTCTTCATGGCCACGTGACCTTTATGACTTTTGTTTGCCTCTGTCTGCAATGTACTTCCCCTTTTTGCTCATTTCGTTTCCTTTTCGTTTTGGAGATGAAGATTCTGTCTGAGGTTTAAAGGTTTGTGTTTTGAGTTTTCCAGTTTTATTTTATAAATAATCATAATTCCTGATGATACTGGGCTTGTTTTAGATCTTGAATATTTTCATCCAAAACGAAAAGGAAACGAAATGAGCAAAAAGGGGAAGTACATTGCAGACAGAGGCAAACAAAAGTCATAAAGGTCATGTGGCCTTGAAGACTGGAATCATGAAGGGTGTGTCATCGTCGAGGGATTTAGACCTCGTCCTCGATTAATTAAACAACCCAAGAAAGCGCAACTAAAACCCCAGGAAAGTAATCATCTGGGCCAGTACTGAATCACGGGGGGTATTCAAATTTTGAGTAGGGATCTGCCGCCAGCATATTCCAAATGGTACCGTAGGCGAGACTAACTTTCAAGAGATAATGGCACCCAAGGCTACGCTTGAAATTGTTGTTCTTAAGTGGGAAATTTCAAAGGTCGACTTGTTTCTTATACCAGTTTCATTGTTACATTTCATTTACTAGTTTCATTGCTCTTTTATTATCTTGGAAATGCTTACTTTCCAAGGCTAATTAAAGTTGAAAGCGTGACCGCAAGATGGTTAAATACCCAGGGGGGGGGGGGTACTTCCATTGTTCGTTGTACTAGACGTACCGCCCAAATGGGTAACTTTTTTCAGCGCCAATTTCCCTACATATGGGTTCGTAAAGAATCCCTACACATGGGTAGTAAAACAGATATAACATTTTAGACATGCATTGCTTTGAAAAGCCTGATAAAAAGTGCGTTTTATTTGTCAGCGCAAATGACTTTTCAACGCATTTAAAATTCCCTCAGGCGTTAAATTGGGTTCAAACATTTGAGATATTGGTACAAATGGGTAAAAAATTTCGTTGTTTTTTCGTTACATGGGAACCACGAGAAACAGAATTTATCAGTTGACATGGGTGGGTTAGGAGAAACTAGGCAGCACATCTTGTCATTTGAACAATGAAGTACCCCCCCAGGGGTTAAATACTGTATGATACCCCTAGCTAGACCAAAGTTGCAAAAATGTATACCCTTGGCTAGACTGTACAAGTCCGAAAAAGTATACTCTCTAGCTCGCCACATCCCATGGTACCTTTATTATGGGAGAACCCCCCCCCCCGTGACTAAAATGAAATAATTCAACTTAAATGTCTAACTGATCCTTAATCTGAATCCCAGGGGAAACTCACTATGGATACATTACGGGGGGTCCTCAAAAAACCCAAAAATATGTATATTGTAAAACTACCGTGTTTTACAGATTAAGATGAACAAGGATTCAACCAATAATTTTGTCCTCATGTAAATAAAATGAATCACTCTTATGCATAAATGTATAGATAAACGTAAACGGTAAAAAGACAAATCAACAAAACCCAGCGTTCTTATTTAACAAACTTCGATCTCTAAAGCTTCTGACAGACACAGCAAATTCGCTAGAAAATTCAGCGGAAAACTCGGCACAACTCTAGGACACAACTTGAATCGACAACAGCAAAAACACGACTGAGGGTAACCAAGATGACAACAACTGAAAACACACTAAAGACACACCTAATGACGCAACTGGGATTATGACAATAGCAAGATGATGATGACCAAATGAAATGACAATAGGACATAGAATACAGTTGACAAGGTGATAATAAACAAACTGAATGAAAAAACAAGAAAAACAAGTTTACAAACATCATGAACACAAACAAGCAAAACCTGTCGCTTAACAATATTTTAGGAATTCTATACCCAAAAATGTACCAAATAATCTCCATATATCTCTCTGTTTCAGTATTTCCTCCCTAAATAAGGCTCAACTGACAATTTATGCAAACCAACAAAACACTCTCTTGTTTATAATCTGTACTTTGTCATGAGTCCCCTGGATTCTTTGTGAATCAAACCAAAATTATACCAATTTTGCTAAAAAAGCAGACCCAAAATTTTACTAAATTCCATTTATCAATACCCATAAAGTGGCTGACCATCCCCCGTCACTTACCTATAGCGCGTCAAAACTCATAGAAACCAAATCAAATCAAATGAAATCAAACATCATAAAAGCCATCAAAAACAAACTCAGGTTTTGAGCGTAAACTCCTTAGGAAACTAAAATTTCAAAAGACTGATACCCTTAAGGACTTTGGTGAACTCGTTCAGCCAAGCCGCATTTAAAAATTGATGCATTGATTTTGGGTCCAAGGGCCGAGACACTGCCACTGATACGCCAACGCCAATGCACCAATAAATCAACAAGGGACTATCTCGTCCGAGACTCGACCAACCGCCACATGTTCTTTGAACTGAAACATACACTCATACACATACAGTTTGAACCTTATTTGTGACTGAAAAAACTACCACATGCAGTTTGAAACTTAAAACTGTCCCCTGCATTTACAACCACATACAATTTAAACCTTAAGACTGCCACATAGCTACAGTCTGACATTCAGTTGTAACTTAATACTGCCCCATGCAATTAGAACCATAAAACTGCTACATAGCAAAAGTCTGAATCTAGTCGACCTTGTTGTAGCGTAAAGCTGCCACAGGCAGTTTGAACCTTAACAATGGCACATATCTACAGTTTGAACCTAGTTGACGCAGTTGTACCGTCAAACTGCCACATGCAATTGGAACTTTAAAAAACTGCCACATGCCGTTTGAACCTTGGCACATATCAACAGTTTGAACCTTGTTGACGCAGTTGTACCGTCAAACTGTCACATGCAATTGGAACTTTAAAAAACTGCCACATGCCGTTTGAACCTTAAAAGCTGCAACATGCAATTGGAACCTTAAAAACTGCCACATGTCTACAGTTTGAACCTAGTTGACACAGTTGTACCAAAAAATTGCCACATGCAATTTGAACCTTAAAAACTGCCAGATGGCTACACGTTGAAACTCAGTTGTACCTTAGAACTGCCAAATGGAATTGGGACCTTAAAACTGCCACATGTCTACAGTTTGAACCTAGTTGACACAGTTGTACCAAAAAACTGTCACATGCAATTTGAACCTTAAAAACTGCCAGATAGCTACACGTTGAACCTCAGTTGTACCTTAGAACTGCCAAATGGAATTGGGACCTTAAAACTGCCGCATATAAAACCCATGAACACCGATGGAAGCCCGATGAACACCCATTGCAGTCGAGGTTTTGAAATAAGGTATGATTAGTTAGATGCATTTTTTCATTGAAAAGAGAAAGATCTGAGTTGCCTGGGGTTTCTAATTGTAGTGATTCAAATGTTAGGGCAGCTCTTAAAGAGAATCTATGTCTGAAGAGATCGATGACTCAAAAAACAACACTGCTCAAATAAATCTAAAACGTATCTACTAAAAAAGCTGTTTACATGAAGTATTAAGCTATAAAAAATTCAATTTAATGGAGTCCTTTTCTCAACATAAAAATGGTTAAATACGTCAGCAAGACTAACGTTAATTCAGCAACTAAGGGGGTTATTCACGACACTAATTTTGATGCTCAAATTTGCTTAGCACTCTTCTTTAAAAATATTTCAACTGCAAGGCAAGATGAGATGACATCATGCCTGTACAGTCTTCCAAGTCCTTAAACGTGAACTTATCATCAATGTGAGTGGACAACAATTTAGCCATCGTTATATAGCAATTATTAGGTAATTGTTTTACTTTGAATACTAAGGCCACGTCTACATGGACATGTTTCCAAGAAATTGCGTTTTTTGAAAGTTATTAGTGTTGCTGCATCGTTTTCAAATATTTGCGTTTTTTGATGTCAGTGATAAGATATAAAAAGTTGGCGTCTACAGGAGCGTTTTCGGAACGTTTTCGCTTTCAACAAGGAAATGACAACATCACCTGAAATTTGAAATTTTGAAATTCAATACCAATTAACAATTGAAAGTTATTAGTGTTGCTGCCTCGTTTTCAAATATTTACGTTTTCGGTGTATACGCGGGAAAATTGCGTTTTCAGAAAGTTACGTTTTCAAAAGATTCCACTCTAGAAACCGTTTTCAAGAGCTTGCGTTTTCAGTCGTATTTTTACCAGTGTCGGGAGGTGAGAACGCAAAGAAATCATTGCGTTTTCATTTGAAAACGTATCAGTGTAGACGTGGCTCAAAGAAGCAGGAAAAATAACAATGATGATCTATATTGATGAGCTATATAATTAAAGCACAATGTCGCCATCGTCGTATGGCCAAAACTGGGCACTTGATGTGGAGACTTAAGGAACGACTTCAGACAATTTTAACCGAAATGTCATCACAAAGGTTGATCCTTATGAAAAACTTCCCGTTCTCAAATAACAAGCTTCTACTGTGCCATATTTAGTAGAAGAGTCAATGAGCACAAGGTTTGACATTATTGGATAAGACTTTAGCCAAAATGGCCCCATATACACGAGCAGAATTTTAAGCGAATGTGGTCATTTAAAGGATTAACAGACTGCCGATCCGTGTACATGGCCCTTTTCGTCAATTTTTCTCGACCTAAAATTCCATCACATATCGAAGGCACCGCTTAAGCAAAATAGTCATGGTCAGGAGGTGCTCAACTTGCTTGAAATTTGCTTGAACTATTGTTTCTCTCATCTTTATGTCTGTTTTCGATTAACCCGGAGTGACCTGACTGACCAAGACTTCGATTTTGAAAATTGAGAAGCCTAAGTTGCTGCAATTGGAAATGGATATGCACATAGTGCCTGATGTTGGTTGCACTGGTATGCAATTAACTCCTTTCGATAAATCGAGAAATGGGATGTTCTTTTAACTGGACTCCACGACCTCACGACCCCAGACCATACGACCCTACGACCTCACGACCATACGACCCTATTTTTATTAATGATTTTTAACTTTCATAAATAGTAAATTCTAAGTTGATTTTCATTAAAAAGTACCAAGATGACTTTGATTTTGATTTATAAAACCATTCGGAATCATTTGATAGGTGAACTTGACTTATTTCAGTGGCTATCATGATATCCATGCGGTTAGTGCAAAAGTAAACAGCAGTTTGCATTATTGTTATTCGCGAGTCTTGGATTACTTTAATGGCATTTTGGTGCCTGAAGTTATTTCTAACATGTCATCATGGCGTGACACCAATGGAATGATAGGTAAACTTGAGCAACACAACGAAGCATTTTCGAGTCCAGTTAAAAGAACATCCCTCGAGAAATGTGGGACGGAAACTTGAAACTTGATTCCCAAGCAAGATGCTAATTGCCAAGTTGAGGCCAATGTCACCACAAAGGGTTATCCTTATAAAAACTTCACGTTGTTAAATAACGGACTTCTATTGTGTCAACTTAATTAAGTAGAAAAGTAAAGGAGCACAAGGGTTGACATTATTGGATATGACTTGTGGACGACTCCTGCAAAGCCATAAAAAGACAATTGTTACAATATCAAAGATTCACCAATGAGCAAAACTAAATCAAATCTAAAAGACCCAAATCAATTATGACGACTCATGGCAGGGCCACATAACAAATTGATAAAAATTTATGCATAGTAAAAACAGATAGCTAATATATAAAAATGGAGATAATAATTTACAAAAATTAAGATCATAATATACGAGTTTCTTCGTCAGGTCCATGAAAGAGTTCATGTTGCCATTTCGGACACCAAAGGGGATATTTCAGAAGTTGTATAGTTTTTCATTTCAATCATAAGGCTCCCAACTTTGTACATAATCTGAAATACAAAATATCAATTAACATATGCTATATCTTTCTTCCACATATATCATAAAAGTAGCACATCGTTAGTCAGAGCATATATCAAATTTAATAAATGATCAGGAATAAGAAACTAAACAGAGTATTGGATACAAAATTAATTTCAATATCCGCTTTTCAGACACTGTTAACTGAAATTTCCATGAAATTTTTAAAAAAGAAGTTTTATCATCTTGCTTTTTGCTTTGCTCCAAATGCCATTCTTGAAATTGAGCAACAAAGAAAAGAAAATAATTGCGCACACATTAAGTTGACACAGTGCTGCAGGAAATGAGGCAGAATGTGTCCGCGACACACCATGGACCATAACAGCCAGAATATGAAGGGAAATTTTCCATAATAATCTGACTTTGAACCCAACCTAATTTTATTACACATTCTGAGTAAAACGATAGCACTGACTCCAAATCCGAGATGGGCTCTGTGAACTTTTTAAAGGAAAATTGACTTTTCGATGGCTTCATCAAAATGCCTTGTTTGCCTTTTGACCGATATATCCCTCTAATACGATTACTGTAGAAACAGGTCTATCAGATTTTCACAAATTGACAGCTTCAAATCTAAAAACCCAATACGTTAAAGCAGAACCAATTAAAATTAAGTATCGTGACTTTAAGAATTTTGATTTAGATGAATTTAATGCAGATTTAAACAGTAAACTATACTATGCCAATGTTGAGGACTACAATGAATTCTCAGAAATCATGGCTTCTACTCTAGAAGCACATGCTCCTTCAAAGCTAAAGTTGGTAAGAGCAAATAACGCACCTTTTATGAACAAGTCCTTGAAAAAACTTATAATGGCGAGATCAAAAGCCAAAAATAAATATTATAAAGAAAGAACAACTGTTAACTGGGAAAATTTCAAAAAACTGAGAAACAAATGCGTTAAACTTACACGTCAAACGAAAAAAAGAATATTTTAGGAACCTAGACATAAAATTTGTTAGCGATAATAAAAGATTCTGGACTACTATAAAACCAAATTTCAATAATAACAATCTGAAACAAAATAAAATCATCCTGATTGAAGATGATAAGATAATCTCAAATAGCAAGGACATTGCTCAGATAATGAATAACTATTTTATAAATATAACCGACTCTCTGAATCTGCCGAAAACTGATCCATTAACAACTACAACTTGTAATCATCAGGCAAACGATTGTCAAAACGATGATGAGGTATTAAGAATAATCGAGAAATATAAAAATCATTCTAGCATTAAAATAATCAAAAAAATAATCAAAGAACAACTTGGTGATATAACTCCTTCTATGAACTTTCAAAATACCTATAACGGTTTAATAAACATGAATTTGTAAATCTCGACGCCAAGAAAGCAACAGGGCCAGATGACATACCCTCAAAAATCTTAAAATGGTCTGCTGAGTGCATAGCCCCTTATATAAATAAAATATTTAATAAAACTATCAATAGCTGTACTTTTCCTAATGATCTAAAATGTGCTGATGTCTCACCCATACATAAGAAAGGCAGTACAACATCGAAGTCGAATTACCGTCCTGTTAGTGTTCTTCCTTCGACTTCTAAAGTTTTTGAAAGAATAATGGCAGACCAGATTAGTAGATATATGGAGGATAAACTTTCCCCACTACTCTGCGGTTTCAGGAAAAAGTACGGGACACAGCACGCCTTAATACGACTAATTGAAAAAATTAAGCGAAATCTGGATCTAAAATTTAAAAATAGCATGGTTCTCATGGACCTGTCTAAAGCCTTCGACTGTCTCCCTCACGAGCTCCTGATAGCCAAACTTGATGCTTACGGGTTCAGCATGAATGCTCTTAAATTAATCAAAAGCTATCTCCAAGAAAGAACTCAACGTGTAAAAATAAACTCCAATTATAGTGACTGGATGCAAATAAAACAAGGGGTTCCTCAAGGATCCATTCTAGGTCCCTTGTTTTTCAACATTTTTATAAATGATTTATTGTTTGTTATCAAAAACAGCGAACTTTGTTACTATGCTGATGATAACACAATTTGGATTAAGGATAAGGACGTTGACCAAATTACAACTAAACTAAATGAAGAAATGATTTTTTTTAATAAATGGTTTAAAGATAACTCAATGATTTTAAATGGTGAAAAATGTAAACTTATGATTCTGGAAGCTAAAAATAATAGACAAAATAAAGCAGTAATGACAATAAATAACAATCCTCTCGAAGAAGTTAACGAAGCTAAACTTCTTGGTGTCACTCTTGATAGCCAACTGTCATTTGAGAAGCACATAAAAAGCATTTGCAAAACTGCTGGGAAAAAGCTTAGTGCTCTCGCAAGATTAGCCCCATACTTGGATGAAGCAAAAAGGATACTTCTCATGTTGTCTCCTTGTCTGGATGTACTGTAGCAAGAAAAGTAACAATCTAATCAATTCCATCCATGAAAGGGCTTTAAGATTAGCGTATAATAATAGTGAATCCCTTAGTTTCTCACAGCTATTGCGAAAAGATAATTCAATAACAATCCATCAATTAAACATTCAAAAGCTCTTGGTTGAAATTTTCAAAACCATACATGGTATGAATCCAGAATTCATGAAAGATCTGTTTCTTACACACGAGTCTGCGTATAATCTGCGGACATCTCATTTTGAAGTCAATAAACCGGCCACAAATAGGTACGGTCTTGACACATTGACTTTCAGAGGCAGCTCGTCATGGAATCTGGTTTCTGTTGAAGCCAAGGCAAGTAGTTCTGTGCAGAGCTTTCAGCAATGCCTCAAAAACAACTATCAAGAGGCAAAGCTATGCAGCTGCAAGCTATGCACACAATTTCTGCCAAATATTGGTTACATACCTAATAATTAGCTGTTTGTTTATAACACTTATGCATCTTTATAACTTTATTTTAATAGCTATCTTTTATTACATTTTAGACTACTGTTAGTTTTGTTGTTAGTTAGGTTGGTATGTATTGGCTCCAGCTATTTGTAGAACCAACGGTAAATAAAGAAAGTAAAAAAAAAAGGGAAAATATGTATTCTCCTGACTTAAAATCTTCGATTATTATATAGTGAATTTCATTGTACTAAATTTCACCGAAATCATGATGTCGTCAGGATGACGCCATCACCAAAAAAATATTTATTTTGACAAAGCATTTTATGTGGAAACTGTACTTATGAACATAAATAGTAGATTAAGGCCATAGTATCTGTACTTGTTTGTTATAATTGCAAAGAAAAGCATATATGGTAAATAAGAGGCAGTCATGAATATAAACAATAAATGATTGATGGCAAGAAGAAGCCTTCATCCATGCATTGTGAGTCAACAGCAATATGCTACTCGTACAATACTTTGCTTCAAAAGAACATTTCTGCAAGGGGATATATGATTAAAGATTAAAAGTACAGGGATAAGAGATTTCTCAGCTTTATATACAGATCAGCAACTTAAGCATACATTTCATCGACATCAAAGCTACGTTACTGAGCTCTCAAAAATCGTCAAAAATGGTGTATGTTTTACATATATGGTAGAATTGATTTGAATTCGATTTAAAGCTAAATAGCACATTGCTAAATAGCACTGATACAAGATTTTCTGTCAAATAATAAGTAATGCATAAATTGCAAGACTAAGACGGGGAAAAACGAAACTGCCAGTAAAATTTATTTCCGGAGCGACAGGGCACCCAAAAAGAGGCGACAGAGCAGCTTTATCCATAATTATTTTTGCAGAGAGAGACAATTTAATTGATTTAATCATTTTTCAAGGCAATTTCAGAAGAAAGTAAATAGATAATAACCCTATGGCAATGATCAGGAACTGAAACAATTACGACCTAATCTTACTCTGCAGTAACGAATAACCCCCTCCCTGCTGGTTAATTTTCAACCCCCTGCTCTTATTCCAACCTTTAGTATTCCATCCCAAACTTGCTGGGAAGTCTGCTAATCAAAAGATAAACCGTCATCTTAGCTCCTTGTGCTTCTAGTTCGCGACCTGGGCGACTGGCTCCTAGTTAACGATTTAAGGGGGGGGGTAGGTGCTACATTACATAACCCCCTTTTTTTAGTTCAGCATAACTTGCTGAAATAGATGATTTCCTTAGATTATCGTTTTGCTGTCCTGCGGTTGAGCATACTGTAATCTTTTTGCTATAATGTAATATCTGGGTGAATGAAATTCAGATTTTTAGCCTTTCGTGTTAAGTATTTATTGATCTGAATGATGACAAATCTGGTAAATGTTGAGTTTGAAAAGCTTTTCACAATGGAGACATAAAAATATGATTAAAGATTTACTTACCATAAAAAATAACAACTTTCACACCAGCTTCCTCAATCTAAAAAGGAAAAAAGACAGGAGTTAATGGTTGCTATTTGGCTATACTCTTTTTTGGCTTATAATAATATAATATATTATTATATATTGTATTGTTAAATCAGATAATTTGAGGCTTGGGTGTTCTTAACGGTTTTCTTATTTCAACATTGATTTTTCTACAACTACACAGAATATATTGCTTCTATGAACCATCAATAATTTTGACATCTTCTACATAGATTTATTTAATAATTGAACAGTTCTGTGTTGCAAACATGAGATGAAATTTATAAAAACGCATTTTCTTGTTTCTTATTTCTCATCTCAGGCTGGACATGTTCTTACGTTGTTCTTATCTTGTTGGCAAATCGATCTTCGATGTTCTCATAATGTGTTCTTAGAACAGTGCACAGTCAAACATAAGCACTTGTATTAAGAATTGTTTAAGGTAAAGTCTCGAGTCCCACATTTAGGAAACGTCTTTGTAAAAAAAACTCAGACTATAATTTTTCCAAGGAAAATTGGAAGTCAAAGAAGCTAATGAAAGGAGAACAATGGGCTGATGTCAAGAACATGACTTTTTAAAGGCAGTACTGTTCCCATCAACAAGATTTAAAAAGAACCAAGAAAACAAGCACAGGTTTGACAAAACAAAAATCAATGGACGTACTCTTAGGTGCCTAACTGCTGGGGGAGGGCCGGAAAAGGCGGGGGGCTGGAACTACCGTCCGAATTTAATTGGCGGAGGGTGGCAATAAACGGGGGGTCAGACTTTGTTTAACAAACTTCTAAATGCAAAGCGAGGGGCCCTTTGGTGCTAATAACAAGGGGGGTCCTAATAAGAGCGGGAGGTTGGAAATTTTTCAAGAAATTAATTAGCGGGGGGACGGAAAATAGGCACCAAAGAATACAACGAGGACGAAAATACTATTCGTGGAAAAATTGTACCATTAAGTCCAAGCAAAAGTTGTCAAACAATTAGATTGTAAATCTTAACAATTAGATTGTTAATCTTGTATGTTTGGAATACAATAGTGGAATACGAAATTTAGCTAAGTCGCTTTGCCAGGCCTATAGTCAATCACTGAGATGATTTGGTTACAAGAAATTCGAAATCATGTTTTCATGCCTTCCAAAAATCTATGAAAATTTGCTTTCATCAATTCAGGCTGCATAAAACATAAAAAAGGATCAACAAAATTAGGATATATATCCCTCAAATTCGTCATGTGAGCAATTTTAACAAAATAAATATGGTCGGGATTGTAAGGGAAGACTCGGTATTTGCGTTATAAATCTGGTGGTAGATACAACGTCATTGCTGCTTCAATAGATTCAATATTTAACACAAATTTCAAGACATTCAGGATTCTCAAGATGAAGAAATCATAAAATCCTAGCTGAATTGAGAGAAAGTTAAGAAGTGTCTTTTAAATAGCAGAAAAGTAGTCAATATTCTTACCTTGTTCTTTATGTCTCGTAGCCAGTCATCATCTATTGTCAGACTTTGCAAATTTAGTTGGCCTTTATCCTTTGCATTTCTTATGAATACAGGCAGTTTCGCTTCATCAATGCTAACAGCGATTAACTCAACTTCTTTTAACATTATCAAAACTTTCGAAAAAGAATCAATACATTCATCAGCGATTTCCATATCTACAATCTCCAGTCTTTCTAATCTTAGATGAGCATGATCTTGTTCATGTTGGTCAAGATTGCAAAAGAGATTATCCCATATCGCCTTATCGATAGTAACATAAGACAAGTTAACTTCTTTTAACATTATCAAAACTTTTGAAAAAGAATCAATACATTCATCAGCGATTTTCATTGCATCAATCGTAAGTCTTTCTAATCTCAGATGACCATGATCTTTTTCATGTTTGACAATATTGTAAAAGAGATTATCCCATATCGCCTTATCGATAGTAACCAAATGCAACTTAACTTCTTTTAACATTATCAAAACTTTTGAAAAAGAATCAATACATTCATCAGCGATTTCCATTCCCTCAATCGTAAGTCTTTCTAATCTCAGATGACCATGATCTCTTCCATGTTGATAAATTTTGCAAAAGAGATTATCCCATATTGCATCATCGATAGTAACCAAATGCAACTTAACTTCTTTTAACATTATCAAAACTTTCGAAAAAGAATCAATACATTCATCAGCAATTTCCAAACCATCAATCCCCGCATCAATCTCAAATCTTTCTAATCTCAGATGACCATGATCTTTTTCATGTTGGTCAAGATGGCAAAAGAGATTATCCCAAATCGTCTTATCAATAGTAACAGAAGACAAGTTAACTTCTTTTAACATTATCAAAACTTTTGAAAAAGAATCAATACATTCATCAGCAATTCGCATGTCAAAAATGTTCAATCTTTCAAGCCTCATATCACTTTCATGTTCTTTAATATGCTTTAGCAACTCTTGCCATAGGTATTTTCCTTTTGTGAAATCACACATTCGAAAAGAAACATTTCTACAATAAATTGCATTTTTGGCCAGCAATTTCATGTCATCTTCTGATAACTCCTTCTCAACCAATGTGATCTCAACACAATCAAACAGACAAGCAAACTGAATGACTTTTACGTATTCTAAGTTCCCCACTTCCAATTCAATGCCTTTAAACAACGTTTTCAATTCATCATCATTTATGCCATTATTTTTTGCCGTTTGAATAACGTTGAAAATATTCCTTTGGTCGATTTCATATATATTCACAGTAATCCTCTCAGGCGGTGTTATTTTTTCAAGCATTTCCGTTAACAACAATTTATCTTTAATTTCATCAGTTGGATTGAGAGTGTCGCATATAAATCTTAACATCAATTTCATGTTAGCTTCTTCAAAACACATGGTCTTTTTTAAATGTCTTAACACTTTGATTATACCAGGTGAATCTGTCTCCCTGCCTTCTCTATCTAACACATTAACAAGAGCCCAAGAAATATCTTCCCGAGAAACATTTTTCACTAGTTTCCGTCCCTCAAAGCAACAAATAAATGAAATGCATTCATACGCCTTCTTGTCTAAAAATTGCTCAATCACCCGGTTTCTGTCTTCTGCGAAGAAGAAATAAATTGAGGCGATAAATTCCATTATGGTCAAATGTTTATATTGTCGTCGCTCTCCAAAATTATCACTGACATCGCAAAATAGACTTTCAAAAAATTCTTTCTGCTGGGCATCAGATCCTTTAATCTCTTCGAAAACGTGTTCAAACGTTTCCTTCTCAAATATAATGTCATTGTTGATGTACAATTCAAATGCAATGGCACTGAGGGATTTGACAAGTGGAATATATTTTGAGAATATATCTGACACAAAACCGCTCTTTCCTCCAGGGTCCTTTAAATATAAATGTTGATTTAAAAGTAAAAAAAAGGTCCATGTATATAAATCAGTGGCACTGGATACTGTCTGTCCATTAGTCAAAATTGCCACACAACATAATGTGTTCAAAAACTGCGGAACGGTTGTGATGGCAGAAATATTCTTCGAACTCTTCATCGTCTTCTTTATAAACTGTTCAGGATTTTTGACCTGACTGACAAGTTTCGCAAAACTTTGGACATAACTCTCGATTTCAACAGCAGAAAGTCCTAGAATTTCAAATACTTTACAGTCTAGGCCTTCAAAAGTGTTTTGGATATGCGGCCTGCCGAGTACTATCAATTTAGACTTCGGAAATTTTGAGATAAATTTTTCAATAATAGACTTCGCTGAATTGGGACCTGTCTTCTGGCCCGCCATCTCGTCTAAGCCATCGATTAGAAGTAATGAATCTTCCCCATCCTCGATATTTATACCAAAGAATTCTTCCCTAAGGAAGCTGTCAATGACATCATCGATATTATCATTTTTCAGATAACGATTGAAATCTCTGCATTCAAAATAAATAAGATGCTTGAATTTCTTTCGGATCTCATCCTTGTCAGTTGCCATTGTCCATTTAAGTGCAAGTTGCTTCGCGAAAACAGTCTTGCCACTTCCGGCAACCCCTTGAATAAACATAATGCGGTGATCATTGTACAATAGGTCAGGTAAATTGATTACTTCACTCTGATCTTGCAGTCTCTCTACATGTCTTGCCATTTCACCACGAAATGAGCTGTCGCAATACGTTAAACGGGTAATCTTTAACCTGACAGCAAATTCATCAACGTTCATCCACGCAAGTTTGATGCGTCGTCCATCAACATTATTAATTTGATGTTTTTCGCACTTTGATATATACTTGTCTTTCAATTTACCTAAGAAAAACCAAACAGAACATTTCTAGATCGTCACCAAAAGGTTCCGGAAGCAGATTTTAGAGAAACCCTTCGGATGTTCACATGCTAATTTAAAATTCATCTTAATCAATGCTACTGTTATTGACCTGTAAGCCACTAAAGAAATTTAGTTACATCAAAAACCTGGGGTGGGGTGGGCAATTGTAATGGGCGTGAGCATTGGGATATCAGTTCTGCCAGAAATTTTCCATTAGACATTGTGCTAAAAATCGCATTGGCATTTTTAGGTCAGTTCAGTTCTGTTAAATCCCGTAGCTCCTCTATCCGGGCATCTTTGCCTTCTGAATAACTTCAAGCCACTTCCTTCCATCTGAATTAATAAAAATCATCCCAATAAATTAATCCATTTTACACAGGCAGGGATTAATCTATTTCACCAAAAACTGAGGTCGTTTTGCTGCTCCTCTGTCATTGTGTCGTTAGCAAGAACCTGCAACAGAAGCTTGATTTTCAGCAGTTTGTAGAGTTTGTACAGTGTTTGGTAATTTTTTATCGTTTCGCGCCTGTTTCTTTTTGAAGGGTCCGCACCTCGCGCGCCAAAATTTTCTGATTCTTCACAGGGCAAAAAGATGTTTGATTTCAAAATTCTTTTAAATGGATGTCTGTTGTTTGTTGCTATTGAACTGCTCAAAATGAAAAGCCACCTGCAACTAGTCCGAAATCAAAGAGAGATTTTTTATTGAGTTCGCCAAAGCTCTTCTCATGGAGGACAAAAAATCAAAACAAAATGTGATTGGCTGTTCAAAAATGTAAACACACTTGCTGATTGGCTGAAAACATTGTCTGCCCTTATAATGCTAGAATAGTATAAACCATCCAAAGCTTGAGTCAAGCTCCAGCGTTTCAATGTCTTAGCACTGGTCCATTTATTTTATAAAAGGGCGAAGATCCAAGTTATATAAAAGCTTTGGTTCTGAAAAGTTACCGGCGATGAAACTTTTCACCCTGTCGTCCTTGCCCTTGAAACTCTATATCTCGAAATTTTAATTTTGGATATCCAGAATGGCAACTGTTCGTTGAAAAGGTGCATTGAAATTTAAATGTATGTATGACATTTAAATGTATGACATGGGCAAACTTACGTTGAGCACTTTCATCTGTCATTATTTGGCTTTCTTCATTCAATTCCAATACTGCTTCTAACTTTGTGCTGAGTTCTAAAAACACAATTAGCATGTGAATATAATATGTTTTTCATTCTCTTGAAGAAAGTAAAACGAGCTTGGAAATTCCAAGTTTGAATGTCTTAAAAACATCAAATCTTCAGAAAACAACTTAAAATAAAACTGCTAAATTAAAAAGTAGCAGAGATAAATGTGTCGATAAGTAGGTTCATAGTTTGCAGTAAAAATGGAGGGAGGCTTTGGAGGGTATCAAAGCCCGACAACCCGGAGGAAAATTTAGAAACACCAGAAAACCCAGACAAAATTTTGGCAAAACCCGTAAATGCGCAGAAAGAAAATCAAAATCCCAAAAACTGCTTTGGGTTACAACAATTATTAATTGCCAAATGGTTGGAATCATTGTTCTTAGCGATTTCGCTTCACTTATTTAGCTATAATGCAGGTTTGGAACCAGCATTAAGATGACTACTTTTTCTATAGTTAAAATTGTTCTTGAGATTGATTTCAACGAGAAGGACATTGTGTCAAGAAACTATTTTGCATTCATTCATTCATTCGCAAGATCTTTCAAAGAAAACTCATCCGCGTTTGACATTTTCTAGACAGTGCAAATGATATATACTCAAAATTTCATTCATCGCTGTGTGGTTAACTAGGGTGTTGATTGAGTATTTTGCAGCGTCATTGTTGATAACAGTTGCCCAGGCAACATGCTATTTACCTATCTTCAACAGGTTTTCGATTCTAAATGAGTAGACCTCAAGGGTAGATCACTTTCAGCGTTAAACAACTTCGTATAGACCCAACACGCTATCCTCTTCATATCAAATTGACTTTTTTGTAATCAACAACATTGTGGGAGTCAAAGTACTTGCATTTGCTCCTAGCAAGATATTTTAATCGGCCTTGAAGAAAGGACTTTGGTTAGCATTCAAGATAATAAATGTTAAGAAACAAGCCATAAAGAAAGATTTTCTTTTCTTCAGTGCGTCAGCATCCAGGGTTCAGCAGAGAATACACACAAGAAACCTTGTAACAAACAAGTGTTACGTAATAGATCTATTGCCATCCAAATAAATAATGACATTAACATTGTTTTCAATTTGAATTTCATCTTATAATACTTACTCTGGACATTTTCATCAGTCTTTTTCTGTCTTTCATCAAGGCCTACTACAGTTGTTCTGAAATCTTCGAATTGTTCTCTCGTTTCTGATAAAACAAAAACAAATGAAGAACACTTTGAAGAGGTTATACATATTGAGTTTAATCCTATTCAGTACATTGTCCAGAGAGAAAGAGATTAGTATTGCGGGGGGCCTCTTGGCCCCATCGTTTACTCCAAAATGGTAAATTATATACTCTTGAAAGTCGTAGTATGAAAACCAGCAGCTTTGATTGCCCATTTGCCAAAATCACAGGCCTCGCCAGGAAGATTTTAGTAGGTGGACGGTAATCGCTCCCCTCAAAAAATTCAGGTGGGCGGTTTTTCATCGTGACTGTTAAAGGGTATAATACTGTACTAAACAGAAGAAAACAAAGTTTTTAAGGCTTACTTTTAGAATACAGGGCCATACATAGGTATTGATTGTAGGCTACCTACAACCAACAGAGTCATTTATATAATTTGAAACAATGCTCTTTTATTGAATGACAATTGTATTCTGCCCAAGACAATATGTACTTAACACAGAATGACCTATTGTTTTTAGTCCCGCATTTCTAGAGCATCAGCGGTCAGACGAGGTGGACGAGATTTCAGTGGCGACTTTGTTCTCATTTTAGTTGACATAGTCTTGGTTGTAACAAGCTGAAAACAACACGGATATGTAGGACAAGAAAACAGCCTTAACTTGCATAGTTTAGAAATTATATTTTACGGCAGTGAGGATGGAATTGGAGCTCGTTTTGTGAATGTTAGGCCAGCGCCATGTTGAATGTAGCGTTTTCAGGTGGTCCACAGAGTTCTTCGCTCACTGGTCATGGAGATAGAAGCGACAAATTTACAAGGGATGGATGGCTTACGCAAGTACAGAACTACAGATTCAGGGTATTTGCAACTTTGGGATATTGAAAATGGCAGAGTAAAAGGTCTTCAAGACTCAACCTGTAATTATTGTCCGTTGTCCGATGTTGTTCCAACAACCTGATGATGAGTCGTTAGGCCTAACCAACCGGCTGCAAATTCTTGGTAACAAGGGACTTAATAGTTGAAGCAATAAAGATGTAAGAAAAGTCGAGAATTTATGAGATTGTATGGGGAACCTCTTAGGGGAAACCACTTATTAAACATGGAAAACAAGCATTACCCCAAGCAAACACTGCCTGCCTGTTGAGAGATGGACAGCAACTGCTGTTTCAAAAGAATAATTGCCTGGTTATTGAAGATTGAAAACAGCCCTAATCCCAAAACAAACATTCTTCCTCTATCAAAACATGGAAGACAGTCATAACACTTCATCAAAAATTTATCATGTATTCATTTCTCATTTCCCTTTTATTAACCTAATTTTAGATGGCTGGAAGGGGGGTGAAAGCCACCCCCATCTAAACCAAACATTGTAGAATAATTCCAAAAGCATAGGGCAAAATGTGATAAAACCTCCTGACTTTCACATGAAAGATATTGGGAAAGATATTTTATTATTTCTGTTGTAATATATTTCATCATGTTACCTCCAGATAACCATATTTGGAGAAATGTCAACAAAAAACTAAACTTATAGCATAACATCCTTGAAACTTATAACATCCTGGAAACTTGTCCAAACTCAACTTGTCCTGGACACACCCATTACCCCTCAACAAATATTGCCCGTTTATTAAAGGGTAGAAACAAAGCTTTTACCCCCAACAAAAATTCTCCTGTTATTAAAAGATAGATAAGACACCCATTACCCCTCAACGAATATCGCCCGTTTATTAAAGAATGGAAACAAAGCCTTTACCCCCAACAAACATTCCCCGGTTATTAAAAGATCGATAAGACATCCGTTACCCCTGAACGAATATCGCCCGTTTATTAAAGGATGGAAACAAAGCCTTTACCCCCAACAAACATTCCCCGGTTATTAAAAGATAGATAAGACACCCCTTACCCCTCAACGAATATCGCCCGTTTATTAAAGGATGGAAACAAAGCCTTTACCCCCAACAAACATTCCCCGGTTATTAAAAGATAGAAAAGACACCCCTTACCCCTCAACGAATATCGCCCGTTTATTAAAGAATGGAAACAAAGCCTTTACCCCCAACAAACATTCCCCGGTTATTAAAAGATCGATAAGACACCCGTTACCCCTCAACGAATATCGCCCGTTTATTAAAGCATGGAAACAAAGCCTTTACCCCCAACAAACATTCCCCGGTTATTAAAAGATCGATAAGACACCCGTTACCCCTCAACGAATATCGCCCGTTTATTAAAGGATGGAAACAAAGCCTTTACCCCCCAACAAACATTCCCCGGTTATTAAAAGATAGATAAGACATCCGTTACCCCTCAACGAATATCGCCCGTTTATTAAAGGATGGAAACAAAGCCTTTACCCCCAACAAACATTCCCCGGTTATTAAAAGATAGATAAGACACCCCTTACCCCTCAACGAATATCGCCCGTTTATTAAAGGATGGAAACAAAGCCTTTACCCCCAACAAACATTCCCCGGTTATTAAAAGATAGAAAAGACACCCCTTACCCCTCAACGAATATCGCCCGTTTATTAAAGAATGGAAACAAAGCCTTTACCCCAACAAACATTCCCCGGTTATTAAAAGATCGATAAGACACCCGTTACCCTCAACGAATATCGCCCGTTTATTAAAGCATGGAAACAAAGCCTTTACCCCAACAAACATTCCCCGGTTATTAAAAGATCGATAAGACACCCGTTACCCCTCAACGAATATCGCCCGTTTATTAAAGCATGGAAACAAAGCCTTTACCCCCAACAAACATTCCCCGGTTATTAAAAGATCGATAAGACACCCGTTACCCCTCAACGAATATCGCCCGTTTATTAAAGGATGGAAACAAGCATTTACCCCCAACAAACATTCCCCAGTTATTAAAAGATCGATAAGACACCCATTACCCCTCGCCGAATATCGCCCGTTTATTAAAGGATGGAAACAAAGCCTTTACCCCCAACAAACATTGGAGGGTCCTAGCATGGCGGACAAATATAACTATGACCCTATGTTGTAAGTTCCAGGTTGTACGTCGACATGATTAGGGCTCCCAACCTTCTGTAGGCCACAAATGCTAATCACGCATGGACCGTGTAGGTACATATGCACTGATACACCCGTAGGTTGTAGGCTCACAACATAAAAAGTATAACTTCTAGGTGGTCCTGTATTCTAAACGTAATCCGTTTTTAAGGAGAAAAATACTTATTTAAAATAATTAAAACTAATTATAAAATTCGAAAAGCTCGACAGCTCACCGTCGGAAGGCTATTGTTGGAAGAGTCGGCTTCTTTTGAAGTGGACCGTTCGAAAGCGCTACGCATGTGGAGAAAGGAAAACTGTCGAAAATGGCTGAAAGTTTACTTCACTTTTGTGATGATAAATGGTTCCTTTTTTCAAAAAAAACCTACCATGTATGTAGAATGAGGCACAGGCTTTGAATTGTGATACTTTTCAGACACTCAGAGCTGGCAACTCAGCGAAAACAAAACTGTTGGTCTGACAGTGGGCCTAAAAACTCTCTCTCATTGTCTTTTCTTATTTATTGATCAGGTCCGTGTGGCAATTTTCTCTCCTGAGTTTCCTTGTGCTCTCTCGAAAAATATCAATTTTGCTCATGCTGACAGCAGAAATGAGTTCCCTGCATTTTAGAATAGGCTTCCTGCGAGCTACCTAGTTAGTATTTGAAATTTACCTTGACACCCGCGATGCGGGTGTGATTTTTTACCTTGACACGCGCGATTCCAGCGCATATCAGTACCAGATTAGCCTTGGAAAGACAAGATTCTTTCTTCCAACATTTCCTCTCTAGCACTACATTCACGTGACCTCCAGTGTGTAGGATTATGTGATGTCATGTCTCAAAAAAAATTCTGAACTTTCGCTAGAGTCCGGGGAGGTTAGTCCTCCATGGCATTCCAGAACCTCCCCGGACTCTAGCGAAAGTTCAGAATTGTTTTTTAACTTGACGCCGGGTGAATATTAGTACCAGATTAGCCTTGTAAAGACAAGATACCACTCAGCTGCCTTTTAACTTGCTGCCTTTTAACTTGCAGCCTTCTGAACTTTCGCTAGAGTCTGGGGAGGTTAGCTCCCCATGGCATCCCACAACCTCCCCGGACTCTAGCGAAAGTTCAGAAGGCTGCAAGTTAAAAGACAGCAAGTTAAAAGGCAGCTGAGTGGTATCTTCTCTTTCCAAGGCTAATCTGGTGCTAATATTCACCCGCATCGGGGGTGACAAGGTAAAAACTCACCCGCATCGCGGGTGTCAAGGTAAAAAGCTCGCCCGCATCGGGTCCGCATTCATGATGGTCTTTCTTTGTGCACAGCTTAATACCCTTTTATCGATTCTCTTATGTGTTTACCATTACAAGTAGACTAGCTTTTTAACTTGACGCCCGTGATGCGGGCGAGCCTTTAACCTTGACAATGAATATTAATAAATGAATATTAGTACCAGTTTAGCCTTGGAAAGACAAGATACCACTCAGCTGCCTTTTAACTTGCAGCCTTCTGAACTTTCGCTAGAGTCCGGGGAGGTTAGCTCCCCATGGCATCCCACAACCTCCCAAGACTCTAGCGAAAGTTCAGAAGGCTGCAAGTTAAAAGGCAGCAAGTTAAAAGGCAGCTGAGTGGTATCTTGTCTTTCCAAGGCTAAACTGGTACTAATATTCACACGCATCGCGAGTGTCAAGGTAAGTCTGCTATTTGTTGGGAAGATTTTTTATAAGCGAATTTGGTAGCTATATACCTATGTCTTAAAACGAATGAATAAATAAGTCTATTGAGGGAAAATATGTTATATACAAATGTTATTTTTGTTCAGAAAATTAAAACATCTGCTGGCAGTGTGGAAGTTTTTAATGCCGGGTGCATTAGTTGATAAGCTCAAACACCGCGTCAAGGAGCACCCTTTGTTTGAGTTTTCCATTTTTTGTGAACAGCTTATGAGGAATTTTTCTATGAAAATTGTACTGTTCCCAAGAAAGGAAAGACATATTCCCATAGGCATGATCGGAGAATATGTAAAACCAAAACTCGTTGCCTGCATGAAGTACCATGGCATGCTCATGCAATGGGGAGCTGCTGCAATGAGATATTGCGGGATCTCACTGAAGTGTGAGATCTGCTCCCCTTGGCCATGTGGAAGGCCTGGGCCAAGTTAGTGCACTGCGACATACAATTGCAACATGTATGCATTTGTTTGTGTGATTTCGCTGTGGCACAAATGTGTGCTGCTACTCACTGTGGCACAAATGTGTGCTGCTTGTGAGGTGGGAGATCACTGGGCACTGGTTTGGCGCTGAGGTGAGCATGGCTGTTGTTGCTTAAGTGATTAAGCGAGTACTTCATGATAGACAATGTTCTTTGTGATGTTGTCTTGTGATGTGAAAACCTTGAGGCCGTTGAATGACTGAGCTCTTGACATTGCTACATAAAGCTGTCCATGACTGAAGACTGGTTGGGGTAGATAAACACCAACATGACTCAATGACTGGCCTTGTGCTTTGTTGATGGTGAGACAATATGCCAATCGGACCGGAAACTGCAGTCTTGCAATGTTGACTGGCAGTGTGTTGTCCTGGGAAGTCACAGTGACTTTTGGTATCATGACATATTGTCCTCTGTATTCTTTGGAAATGATTTCTGCACAAATGAGATGATTTCTGAGGTCACGAACAATGAGACGTGTGCCATTGCAAAGTCCTTTCTTTGGATTGATGTTCCTCAGCAAAATTATGGTTGCTCCAAGCTAAAAAAAATGGAATAATATACTTTAGGAAACTAAGCATAAAAATCTGCGAGAAAATAGAGAATTGAATATGCAGCAAAGTATATGATAAATAAGTGTGAGCATACCTTCAGTTTGAGGTTGTGTAATGGCATTCCACTTGGAGTCTGTGCATTGAGGAATTCTATTGGGTATGCTGCTGCTTCATTGGGGTCATCTGTAACCACCCTGTCTGTGCTCAGATATGTGCGGCTATCTGTGTCCAGCTGCTCTAGTACCAGAGAGTTGATCTGATGTGAGAACTCATTCTTTGGAGTGAGACAGCAACATTCTGACATGGTTTCAGGGTCAACCATGAGATTTGGTTCACCTGGTTGTGTTGGTGGGTATACAGATATAAGCATGTCTTCAAGTGATGGTACCACTATGTTATCAGGAAGAGTGACTTGATCTTGTTCATCCTGTGGCTCTTCACCATTTCCTATTCTTAGCAACCAGTCTGCAAACTGTCGGTATGTGTTGTCCCGGACAGCTCTCATGTTGGTTACAAGTTGAAATTGGTGGAAATGTCTCCACAGATGTGATGTTTTCAGACACTCTTGAACAATTTGTTCTCTACCTGCTCTTAAAACTACAGGAAGTACCTGCCTAAAGTCACCTCCCAATAGTATGTATTTACCACCAAACGGTGTATTTATTTGTGTTATATCTCGCAAGAGAATGTCAACAACATTTAATGCTTTTGCAGGGTTCATGGATGCCTCATCCCATATGAAAACTGTAGTTTCTAAGAGCCTGCGTGCTCTTGCGCTTTGGCGCTTTATATTGCAAGTAGATTGTGGCAATAAGGGAATAGGTATTTGGAAAGTTGAGTGTGCTGTAGCACCATTGATAAGCAGTGTGCTAGCTATGCCTGAGTAAGCTACACAAATAACTTTGATACCTAATGCTTGTAGATTATGTACTATGGTGTTATACAGGAAAGTCTTACCTGTTCCTGCTGGTCCATCAACAAAGAAGCAGTTTTGCTGCGAATTGGTTCGTACTGCATCCATGACTGTGTCATAGATGTGGCCTTGCTCATTATTCAGATTTTCATGCATTTCTTGACCAAGTCGCTGCTCTTCTTGCATATCTATTTGATGGATATCATTTTGTGGTTGCACAAAATTTGCTGGCAGCTGTGGAAGATCTGCAAAGTCTGCATCTCTTATTGATTTGCCGTGAACTCTCAGATTGGTATCAATGTCCCACAACAGAAGATGCAAATGCCTGTCTTCGAAATTTATGGTAGGATCATTGAAATGCTGCTGATCCTGATGAATGTAGTCTTCTGCCATGGCCTCTTTGAATTCATCAAAAAGTGCTCTGATATCTGATGGTGTTTGGAAGACGATCAGGGTAGCAAATAATTACCTCATTTGATAAGGCATGTTCATCAGCTGTGCTTCTTGTAAGCAAGCTCTGTGCTCTCTGTCATCTTCAAGCAGTCCCATTGCTCTTGCTGCTTCCTTAAATGTGCCATGAGTTTGGCCATCCAGGGTTCTAAGGTGTTCAAATGATGTTGAACCTCTACAGTGTAGCAGAAGTAACCTTAGTGCAAACCTTTCTTGCTGTGAAGGCTGGACTTGATAAATTCTACCAATTATTGTTGTGGTATGGCGCTGTCTTCGTTTCCATTTTTTTGTACTTTTGTCAAAAGTATAATGTTCTGGAATTTCATGGTAAAGGTACTGATGTGCCCGCTCATCTTCTTGATTGAGCTGAAACCATGCAGTGAGTGTTGTGTTGTTATTGACATGAAGAACTCTATCCTCTCGGCCTTCACGGAAATAGATGTTTTGCTGAAGGGGAAGGTGGATTGCAAGTCGTATGATAGTGTGACTTCTGTCGTGTAACTTGAATTGCAAGATTCTGAAAACAGCTTGATGTGGTCCAACATACCTTGCATTAAGGTATTGCATGATTTCATCATGATGGACAGTGTTTTCTCTGATTTCCAGATGAGCACAATCATAACCTTTGTTGATGTACTTGAAAATGTACTTTACACTTGCAATTGATGTGCATATTTCAACATTGATGTGGCAGTTAAATTTCATCAAAAGTTGCTGATTGTGTGGTACAACCCAGGAATCATTCACTCTGTGATTACGTAGTTCTGCTGTGTGCTGTCCACGTCTTCTGTAGAGTGGGTAGCCATTGACATTGAAGTTGGTTTCCTGGTTGATAGGTTTTGGGAAATCTTTCTTGCACTTCCCATTAACCATGCAAACACATGTTGGATTGAGTTCCCCGCAAGGACCATGAATCATGTGCTTCTTGACCAGCTGATGTAGTTGTGGGTTCACTCTGGCATCGGGTATTTCAGCTGATACCAGTCTGTCTACATCTGCTGCTGTGCGAGGTTTGTCTTCGTCATGAAGAAATAGCAGAATGTGTGCATGTGGTAAACCACGTTTCTGGAACTCTATTGTATAGACATAAGCCTTGACACGGCCTAGAACATGTCGTTCCAGAAGATCTTTGAGTAGCTCTTTGAGTTTGAGTTCAAAGACTCGAGTTACTATATCTGGTCTGTCATTTGGCTGTTGATTTGGATAAATGTTTTCTATTACTTCAGGCCACCTAGGATTTGCTGTCATAGTGAGAAACACATCTGGTTTTCCATACTTTCTCACAATGGTCATTGCATCTTGGTAATTTTGGTACATGTATCGCTCACTACCTTTGAAGGAAGAAGGCAGGATAACTACACGGCCAACATTTGCATTGTTTTCTGCTGCTCGTGTCTGAACATGGTCCATGAGGCCTTGGTATGATTCAACTCGCAATTCTGCTTGGTGTTGTCTGATGTAGGAAAGTTCATTCCCTTCAATTTTTGTGTATGCATCCACTAAGTATTGCTGGAAAAGAAGGCCTCCATTATGAATTGTAGAGAAACCTTCTCTGGATGCCACTCTGTATGCATAGAACTCATTCAGACTTAGTCTTGTTCTTCTGTTACGTGCTGGATTGAGGTTTTGTATCTGGAGATCTGTGTGCCATCCAAGTTCTCCATTGAAGAAAAGCAGAGGGTATGTCATTGGATCTGCATTTGGTGATGTTGCTTTAATGTTTATTGTGTTGTTATCTGCAGTTGGATAAATGACAATATCCCTGTCTGCTGGATTTGGGGGTGCTCCGTCATCACCAACATATACTGCAGCAACTTCTCTTGCAACTGGATCATCATAGCGACGATCTTGATGTGGACGTCTTGCCATTATCATGCGTACTGGTGGAACTGGCTGATTGTTTGCTGCAGCATTGATCCTTTCCCTTTCAAGAATTTGGCCCATGTTTCTGAACTGAGCAGCAAATGGATTCACTGCTATGAGCTCATCTTGAAGAATGCGCAATAGTTCATGTTGGAGAATGATGTTTTCTGGATTGTTAATACGCTCCATCAAGGCCTGATTAGAGTCCAAGATGTACGGCTGTGCATATTCACGTCTCTGACCTTCTGGTGGGTCAGCTTGACTTGTCAAATGGTATGCTTGGCCATGAATTGTTATGACTTTTGGTCCCCTGCCAGGGTGACGGTCAATTGGGGCATTCCAGGATGCCATTGCAAGCACAGAATTATATTTGCGGATGTTTTGCTTGAAATGATTAGAATATGGAGAAAGACCTTCATAGAGCTGTATAATGGCATGTGATGGTGGCTCTACTCTTGGAAGGGAAACTTTTCCTGCAAAACAGCATTTGTTGTATCTATGTGTACTATTTCTTTCTTCTGGAAAATAAAGAGCAAGACAATGTTCGCAAATATATTCCATTTTACCAAGAACATGTGGAGCTGGATAATCCTGAGCTGGTTGTAGTGCTGGTTCAACATTTTGATTATTTTCTTCTTCTGGTTGAATAACTGGATTTTGAATATCTTCTTGCATTGGTTGCTGTGCAGGTTGATCATTTTGTTGAAGCTGATTGTGCAGAACATGTAATTGCTGAACTGGGTCTTCTATTTGGATTTGCTCAAAAAACAATAGAAATTTAAGAATAACAATGGAAAAGTTCAAGCCTTGGCAAAAATTACGATATTCTTATAAAAAAAGGGTGTATACTTACGATAAAGCTTGTTTGCTAATTATATTTTCGTCTTTGTCGACGAAGCAGAAATTTGTTTGCTTATTAATCTTGAGCGACATGGCCACTGTTGATTTGAATTTGCCCAGCTTTTTGTACGTAATTTTCTGAAATGAAACAAATCAATTACCTTTATGACCAAATGACCAGAAACAGCAACGAAAAGACAGAACCAGCAAAGAAATAAAGATTAAGCCTTAAAAGTTGGCGTATATGAAGTACATAAAATACTGCATACCTTTGATTCTTTTTTGCCGTCCTTTTCAAATGTGACCATAATTTGCTTGACCATTTTTATAGCAAGTTGATAAAATTTTTGACCTGTTTGCTTTGACAACGAATGTGCAACTGTCAAAAGTTACGTCTGCGCTGTGGGTTGGGCGTCATTTAGTCAGTTTAATAAGGAAAATAGTTTCAGTGGGCAATGGGTAATTAGAAAGGTTGTCATTCAAAAAAGAGAATACGTAACAGTATTGAAATAAGGAATTGAATGAAGAATGAACAAAACTTTCTGTTGAAGACAATCAATTCATTGTAACTTTCTGTTGAAGACAATCAATTCATTGTTTTATTTCTTTTGAACTCTGAACTGCTGCAAGTCATTCTTACCCTGTACTTTGAACTTTGAGTGTCTTTAGAACTCTAGACTGCTGCACGTGAGTCTTTGAAAACAACGCTCTTTGAAAAAAACTTCCGTAGGACAAAAGAAGCAGTGTGCGTGTAGTGAAAGGAACATAATAGATGGCCGCAATCAAAATCAAAACTTGTTGAAGTCGAGAGAAAATCGAAATTTTCACCAACGTACGTTTCTCAAAACATTTAGAAAAATACGGCATGCACTACCTGGGCAGAAAGGGCTTCGATCAAAAAAAGAACCAGGTTTCTAGGTGGCCCAGGGAAAGAGCCTTTCTTGTGTAATTGAACAATGGGCCACAACAAAGGGCAAACTAATTTGCATTTTAAGGAGTTTAGTAATAGAGACATGTCTTTGTTATTTACTCTATACCATATCTATAAGCTTTTATTTTATGATTAATGTTGTAAATTGTTTTGGCGTTATTAAGCTTCCCAGGCTAGATAGGAAAGGCTTTTCCTGGCTCGCATTAGTTTTTCTGGTAGTCAATTAGATTCTAATGACAAATATTGCCGTGACTCGGCTTCACTAGAAGAAGCAAAATTATCACATTAAGAAGCAAAATTATCACAGCGTCCCTGAATGAATGAGTAACATAAATTTTTCACAAACAGAGAGTTACTTGATTCCATATTAACAGACTTACCGAGAACAGTTTCATCAGCCTTTTTCTGTCTTTCTTCGATAATTTCTACAGTTGTTGTCAAATCTCCAAATTTTTCTTTCGCTTCTAATAAAACATAACGAAATGAAAAAGAAAATAAAATAGGTTATACATAAAAATTTAAAGAGTTTGAGTGACAGACTTTCCATTTGCATACCAGTGCAAGCAACATCAGGCACTTTGTGCATATCCATTTCCAATTGCAGCAACTCAATTTTCTCAATTTTCAAAAATCAAAGTTTTTGTCAGTCAGGTCACTGCAGGTTAATCGAAAACGGTAATAAAGATTAGAGAAACAATAGTTCAAGCAAATTGCAAGCAAGTTGAGCACCTCCTGACCATGACTATTTTGCTTAAGCGGTGCCTTGGATATGTGATGGACTTTTAGGTCGAGAAAAATTGACGAAAAGGACCATGTACACGGATTGGCAGTTTGTTAATCCTTTAAATGACCACATTTGCTTAAAATTCTGCTCGTGTATATGGGGCCATTTTGGCTAAAGTCTTATTAACGTCAACCCTTGTGCTCATTGACTCTTCTACTAAATATGGCACAGATGAAGCTTTGAAAAAAATAGCAACGCTGTAGCAATGTCCGAAGGACGATGGTGATGATATAGTAACGTTGAAGATGATGACAATGATGACGAATATGACGAAGAATACAACAAGGATGATGATAATGATGATGATGATAATGATGACGATGATGATGATGATGATGATGTTGATGATGATGATGACGATGATGATGATGATGAAGACGATGATGATGATGATCATGATGATAATTTTGAAGATGAAGACAACTTTGAAGAGGATGATAACGATGATGACGATACTGAAGACCGAGCTGAAGACCGAGCTGAAAACCATGATGATGGATTGATGATGATCATGATTGTTTTGATGCTGATTATACGGATGATGACAATGATGATCAGATAAACCTTTCCTGGGAGAAAGGGAAAATTCCAAACTTTTGAATCGAAAATAGAAAATCTCTAGTCACGCATACCGTAAAAATAAATTTAAATTCAGGTTAAACTGCGTAGCAAATAACCCCCAGCACGGAAACCTGTAATCTTTGCTGCAAATGATGAATTGAACATTTAATAGCTATCACAAGAATTCGCATGTAGGTGACTATATATATTGGCATGCAGATGACTATATTCGATAATTAGTAGAACTTAGAAGAATTGATTGCCAACTTTGAGTCATTTATGTTTAGATGATTCTCGAGGCCGCAAACTATTTTGAAAAAATATGTCAGACTTGGCAACAATATCTACTGCGCCACAATTTCCTCCTCTCTTCACACGAAAATATGTTACACGTTAGAGGACTTCTAGAAACATCTGACAAAAACAACCCGATCAAGAATTGAATTAAAATACTTTAAAATAAAAAATAAAATCACAGTAAATTTGAGCAACATTTTGTAATATTGTAGTCAAACCTTTTCTTGAAGCCTGACCGAGCCGTCATTTTGCGAGAAAATCATAGTTCCAAATTTTTATTCTCGAAAGTTTTGATGTTATAGAATGTTCCTGCATCGTGGATCGAACTCACAATCTTTGGCCCAAGGAAGAAGCGCATTATTCCACTGCGCTACACTAACAGTTGATTCTAATTGATGTTTTTGGCAAGCAATTGCATTTTGGTAATTATGCCCACTAACGACAACACTTAACAGCGATTTCAAAGTTTAATTCCTATCATTTGTGGTTTTATCTTTTGTTACGCGGTTTGGCAGGAAAAAGCGTCTATATGCCTATATGCCTATATGCCTATATGCCTATATGCCTATATGCCTATTACAACGAACACCCTTTTAATATGTCCTTCGGACATAAAAAACATATATTCTCTTTAAGAGCTGCCCTAACATTGGAATCACTACAATTAGAAACCCCAGGCAACTCAGATCTTTCTCTCTTCAATGAAAAAATGAATCTAACTAATCATACCTTATTTCAAAACCTCGACTGCAATGGGTGTTCATCGGGCTTCCATCGGTGTTCATGGGTTTTATATGTGGCAGTTTAAGGTCCCAATTCCATTTGGCAGTTCTAAGGTACAACTGAGGTTCAACGTGTAGCTATCTGGCAGTTTTTAAAGTTCAAATTGCATGTGGCAGTTTTTTGGTACAACTGTGTCAACTAGGTTCAAACTGTAGACATGTGGCAGTTTTAAGGTCCCAATTCCATTTGGCAGTTCTAAGGTACAACTGAGTTTCAACGAGTAGCCATCTGGCAGTTTTTAAGGTTCAAATTGCATGTGGCAGTTTTATGGTACAACTGTGTCAACTAGGTTCAAACTGTAGACATGTGGCAGTTTTAAGGTTCCAATTGCATGTTGCAGGGCGGATCCAGGGTAAATATTTACGGGTGCCCATGAAGGGGTCCGGGGCGTCGCCCCAGGGAAAATTTTTTTGGTGACCACGCCCTTCAGAACCCCGGAGAAGGTGGGCAACGCCCTTTTAATTCTGCAAGGCGATTTTATAATTATAGGAAAAATTGTTAAAATCATCCTGAAAAGGAGCAAAAATGCAAGGTTTTTAAGATATGGAATAAAAAAACTTGTAAAATAAGCAAAGAGCAAAATCTTCCCAAACTTCAGATATCTTAGTCAAACTGTTGGTTGGGATATCGTACATTAAATAATCTACCATGATTCAAAGATTACCATATTTTATTCAGTCGATCTTCCTTTTCTTCTTTTTTAACTGAATTGTCGTTCAATATTTCATTTAATTCTTTTAAAACTTCAAATTCCATCAATAACATAGGGCCTAGCCTAGACAGCTTTGACACATCTAAATAAAATGGCGGCCTTTCCGCGCGCTTTTCGCTTTCAAAGAGTAATGCAGCAGCAGCAACATTGATGAATAGATTTGTGTTTGAGCATTCCTATTGGCCTGCGCCATTCTGCACCATGCAGAAAACACATTTGATTGGCCTGCGCCATTTTCAGAGAAAGATGATTGGCCTGCGAATTATCTTTTGAATCTGTAGGGGCTCCTGCTAAAATTCAGGTCATGCCTAAAAGAACAAAGAGAAAGAACCACGCAAACGGAGGTTCTAGTTCCTCGTTGTCCTTCTTGTCCGGTTATTCGTTTGACGGACAAAAAAGAAAACACTGCGGATGTGGTTTTTGGCAAGGCAATGTATCAAAATTTCCTTTCATGAGAATAAAAGCAAAACAATCAATCAAGAAAGTAAATGATGACGTTGCAAGGCGTTGTGTCACTGCAAAAAGGGAAAATGATTGACTTAAGCCCCCGAAGACAAAGATGCCAAGTTCCAGTTATCAAAATAGGAATCGAAAATCAGCTATACTAAATATTGATCTTTGAAAATTTTAAGGGTGCTTGAGCACCCTAGCATCCGCCCCCTGAATCCGCCCCTGATGTATCCATAGTGAGTCCCCTGGGATTCAGATTAAGGATCAGTTAGACATTTAAGTAGAATTGTTCCATTTAAGGCACGGGGGGTTCTCCCATAATAAAGGGATGTGGCGAGCTAGAGGGTATACTTTTTTGGACTTCTACGGTCTGGCCAAGGGTATACTTTTTGCAATTTTGGTCTAGCTAAGGGTATCATACAGTATTTAACCATCTTGCGGTCACACTTTCAGCTTTTAGTTGCCATGGAAAGTAAACATTTCTAAGATAATAAAAGAGCTATGAAACTGGTAAATGGAATGAAACAATGAAACTGGTAAAAGAAACAAGTCGACCTTTGAAATTTCCCACTTAAGACCAACAATTTCAATCGTAGCCTAGGGTACCATTAAAATGAGTCTCGCCTACGCTACCATTTGGAATATGCTGGCGGGAGATCCCTACTCAAAAGTTGGATACCCCCCGCGATTCAGCACTGGGGCAGATGATTACTTCCCTTGGGGGGGGGTTAGGTTTTAGATGCGCTTTGTTGGGTTGTTTAATTAATCGAGGACGAGGTCTAAGGGACCATATACACTCGCAACTTTCTTACATTCTTCTACAGATTATGCGAATTAACACCTTGGTGCGCAGTTTACATGGTCGATGTTAGGAAATTTGGCTATCTTGAAAACAGGGAGCGGGGAGTGGGGAGCGGGGAGTGGGGAGTCGGGAGCGGGGAGCGGGGAGTGGGGAGCGAGGAGCGGGGAGCGGAATGGAGAATAATCCCTTACTTGTGGGATAACAAAACACCACTAATCACCCCGTACAACGTGATGTGCAGTAACGTGGAGGATGTGCAGTATAGTGGAGGGTGCCAATACAACGTGGAGGGATACCATCATGTAAGTGGAGGGTGCCAATACAACGTGGAGGGTTATCATCATGTAAGTGGAGGATGCGGAGTATCGTGGAGGGTTATCATCATGTAAGTGGAGGGATATCATTTTTAACGTGGAGGGATACCATCATGTAAGTGGAGGATGCGGAGTATCGTGGAGGGTTATCATGATGTAAGTGGAGGGATATCATTTGCAACGTGGAGGGATACCATCATGTAAGTGGAGGGTGCCAATACAACGTGGAGGGTTATCATCATGTAAGTGGAGGGATATCATTTTTAACGTGGAGGGTTATCATCATGTAAGTGGAGGATGCGGCGTATCGTGGAGGGTTATCATCATGTAAGTGGAGGGATATCATTTTTAACGTGGAGGGATACCATCATGTAAGTGGAGGATGCGGAGTATCGTGGAGGGTTATCATCATATAAGTGGAGGGCTGCGACGAATACTGAAATGGTGCATGGAAATTGCATGGAAGTTAGAGAGGATTTTGCCTATTCTAATAGTCACGAAAACTCTGCTTGTACTGTATTCGAAGAAATGGTCGATGTGATAAATCGTATTTACTTATTAGAATACTGTACATACGTCAAAATGTAAAACGCAGACCTTCAGTACGATTGACTTTGCTAACTTTGCTAACGTGTGTTTCTAAGCTACAGACTGATAGAAATACTCGATCGTTTAAGTGCTTTGTCTGGGACACCGATTGGTCATTTCAACAAAATAAAGGCCGTACTATTACAGATATAATTTTTTTGCAAATAAATAGTATATCATTATCATTTTTTGGTTTTATCAGTTGCGTTGTAGAAACATTTATTTTTTTGTATGATAAACCTTTGGTTAAAAGTTTTTAATATTTTTTACTCACTTCGTTTTCCTTTCGGGTGATTTGTTTGTTATGTTGTAAATAGAGCGCTTAAATTAATTCTGTGATCAGGCTGCAAAAAATCCTGTTTACGGATTTTTTGCAATGTAATGGCGGAAATGTGGTTTAGCTTTGTTTACAAAAGCAACGCAAGAGAAAGCATCTCACTTGACCCCTTGCCCTTACCGTCGATGCATGGCAAGAGTTTGATGTAAATGATAAAACTCTTTTCTAATCGGGTTCTCGTGTTGTGTATTTCAATTAAAACAGTTGACTCGGGTTGTTTTACGGAAGAACAATTATATTGACGTAGTTGCATTGCCTGGCCTTTTTCGTTGTTGCATCAAGGCAAAATTTCCGAGCAGCAGTTAGCATAGTCAATCGTACTGAAGGTCTGCATTTTACATTTTGACGTATGTACAGTATTCTAATAAGTAAATACGATTTATCACATCGACCGTTTCTTCGAATACAGTACAAGCAGAGTTTTCGTGACTATTAGAATAGGCCAAATCCTCTCTAACTTCCATGCAATTTCCATGCAACATTTCAGTATTCGTCGCAGCCCTCCACTTACATGATGATAACCCTCCACGATACTCCGCATCCTCCACTTACATGATGGTATCCCTCCACGTTGTATTGGCACCCTCCACTATACTGCACATCCTCCACGTTACTGCACATCACGTTTTACGGGGTGATTAGTGGTGTTTTGTTATCCCACAAGTAAGGGATTATTCTCCACTCCGCTCCCCGCTCCCCACTCCCCGCTCCCCGCTCCCCACTCCCCGCTCCCGCTCCCTGCTCCCCACTCCCGCTCCCGCTCCCTGTTTTCAAGATAGCCTAGGAAATTTTCCTCACTTTTTCACAAGTAAGGAACAAAGTGCCGACCAATTAAGTTAGGGATGCTCTCGAGCATCTTATTTTCCAAGTCTTTTGTTTTCTTAATGATTCCTGTCATCGCAGATTAAAACTCTGTAGACTTTAAGATAAATCCAATTATCAAAACCGTCACCAAGGATCCGAATAATTGACAGGCGTTAATTTTTCTGTGCAGAAAAGTGAGGTCGGAAACTCTGGAATTCACACTTCTTTGCTCTGCACCTTGCCGTGTAAGAAAGATTTTAAGTCGTAGTGTATATGGGCCCTAAATCCCTTGAAAATGACACACCCTTCATTATTCCATTCTTCATGGCCACGTGACCTTTATGACTTTTGTCTGCCTCTCTCTGTAATGTACTTCCCCTTTTTGTGTTCGAAGAATTTCGAACACATTGGTGTGGGGTGGATGTCACTCACTCACTCACACACTAACTAACCAACGCTTGAACAATGGAAAACGTGTAACAATAGGGCCATTGTCAAGAATGCCATTAGGGCCATTGTCTCAGCCATTTATGCGCAATTTGCGGTTAGTTGTTCACAATTCGGCCTGCAAGCACTTTTATCAAGACTCAAGATGCCATAGAGCTGCCCTTACTAGACTTCTAATAAGTAAACACAAACTGAAAATAGAAACGGGAAGATATTGTAAGAATAAGATAGACCCAAATGAGCGCTTTTGTGACTTCTGTAGATATGAACCGGGCAGAATAGATAATGAAATCCACTTTTTATTTGATTGTGTAAGTAACAAACAAGAACGAGAAATTTTCTATATAGAATTAAACTTACAGAAAGATAAAATTGATGTCCTTTCCGAAATCGAAAAAACAGAATTAATTAGAAATATGTTAAATTGTCAAAACAAAACAACAATAGTTGCCCTAGCAAAATTTATACACTCTTCTGAAGTTGTAAGATCTAATGGTTCTCATGTATCGAATTAGTTTATACATACATATATAATATCAAATAGTGTATTAGATGAGAAATAATTAAAATGAGTGAATTGTAGTTTAAAACAATATCTCTATGTAGCAGAATAATCTTTCCTGCTTTATTTTAATTATTGTAATCTTAGTTTGCTTTTCTGTAGTTATCATTAAAACCGTTGTAATATTCATTAATGTTTGTGTAAACGGTAGTGATGTATACTACTAGACCCTAATCGGGTGTTGAATAAATGAAATTGAAAAAAATATCAATCTGGGGTCATGTGACAACTGACTCATCCTTGTTTCCTAAATGGAACTGGAAAATTGCCACCTTGCTTTGGTAAATGACATTTCAGGCATTCTCAACATTTAACAAAGAGTTTTGCCAAAGAGCGGCAATTTCAAAACAGTTTTCAAAACAAATCATCATTAATATTATCCTCACGATGAAAATCGTCATAATAATAATAATAATGAAAATAATCATCATCATCATCATCATGATTACTATCACCACCATTGACGGTGTGCAACATCTAAAGGAACGCTACCACCACCACAACCAGCCCTACAACCATCACCTCGACCACCCTATCACCACCACCGGAACCACCCCTACAACCATCACCTCGACCACCCTTATCACCACCACCACAACTACCCCTACAACCATCACCACGATCACCCCTATCACAACCACCACAACCACCCCTTCAGCACCACAACCACCTCTATCACCACCACCATACCCACCATACAACCACAATCACCCCTACCAACCAGCATCATGATCATCGTGTTCATCAACATCATCATCATAACCACCACCATTATCATCATAATCATTATCGTCATCGTTGTGCATACCGATGAACATCTTTCATCATTTGACCGAAATAGCTATATTCAACCAGAGTCGTTCTTCGAACATGCCCATATGTTTTTTGCTCATTTCGTTTCCTTTTCGTTTACAAGATGAAGATCCTGTCTGAGGTTTTAAGGTTTGTGTTTTGAGTTTTCCAGTTTTATTTTATAAATAATCATAATTCCTGATGATACTGGGCTCGTTTTAGATCTTGAATATTTTCATGCATGTTTAGTAGGATCAGAGCAGCGAAGATCGGAAATCACAAGTTGTTAGATTGAACTTGTCTAGGCCCATTGAATTGAAGGTGAAGGTGAAATAGTGTTGTAGCGCCAGTCGCTAGGATCTCAGTGGCCAGGTCAATAACGCGGAACGCCAAAATTCCGCGGAACCGCGGAACAGATTTGTTCCGCGAATATACGTTCCGCATTATTGATTTTGCCTCTGTGCTAAAATAAAAAACGCGGAATAATTTCTTGTGCGTTTCTTATTAATAATTTAATGCATTTAAAAAAAAATTTCTTTCGTTTTGTTGCATTTTTGGTTTTCTTTAAATAAACACGACTTTTCTTCTTAGTAAAAACCTGTCTGGAAAAGTTCCGCGAAAAGAGGTTCCGCGTTTTTGATTTTCGCCTTATGGCAAAATCAATAACGCGGAATTCGATCTCGCGGAACTTCCCTAATTTGAAGTCAAATAGAGTTGTCTTCACAAAGACTTGTTTTATGATTACTGTTCATCATCCCTTGTCTAACATCGCCTTCAAGTACACACAATGAAAACACAAGTCAGCATATGGCTAGGCCCGAGCTAGGCCTAAATTGTAATCACCATACACTTTGAACCTGTACATTAATTTGTTCACATTCGATTGTATATTTTTGTATAAATTTGGTAAAAAAAGCTTTATCAAGACGAAAGGAGCATTTACACAAAGTATTTATGACTTTGGGCGGCCACCGACATGTCTGGAAAAGTTCCATGAATGAGGTTCCGCGTTTTTGATTTTCGCCTTATGGCAAAATCAATAACGCGGAATTCGATCTCGCGGAACTTCCCTAATTTGAAGTCAAATAGAGTTGTCTTCACAAAGACTTGTTTTATGATTACTGTTCATCATCCCTTGTCTAACATCGCCTTCAAGTACACACAATGAAAACACAAGTCAGCATATGGCTAGGCCCGAGCTAGGCCTAAATTGTAATCACCATACACTTTGAACCTGTACATTTGTTCACATTCGATTGTATATTTTTGTATAAATTTGGTAAAAAAAGCTTTATCAAGACGAAACGAGCATTTACACAAAGTATTTATGACTTTGGGCGGCCACCGACATGTCTGGAAAAGTTCCGCGAAATGAGGTTCCGCGTTTTTGATTTTCGCCTTATGGCAAAATCAATAACGCGGAATTCGATCTCGCGGAACTACCCTAATTTGAAGTCAAATAGAGTTGTCTTCACAAAGACTTGTTTTATGATTACTGTTCATCATCCCTTGTCTAACATCGCCTTCAAGTACACACAATGAAAACACAAGTCAGCATATGGCTAGGCCCGAGCTAGGCCTAAATTGTAATCACCATACACTTTGAACCTGTACATTTTGTTCACATTCGATTGTATCTTTTTACTTAAATTTGGTAAAATAAGCTTCATCAAGTCGAAAGGAGCATTTAAACAAACTATCTATGACTTTGGGCGGCCACCGACCTGTCTAGAGAAGTTCCGCGATATGAGGTTCCGCGTTTTTGATTTTCGCCTTATGGCAAAATCAATAACGCGGAATTCGATCTCGCGGAAATTCCCTAATTTGAAGTCAAATAGAGTTGTCTTCACAAAGACTTGTTTTATGATTACTGTTCATCATCCCATGTCTAACATCGCCTTCAAGTACACACAATGAAAACACAAGTCAGCATATGGCTAGGCCCGAGCTAGGCCTAAATTGTAATCACCATACACTTTGAACCTGTACATTTTGTTCACATTCGATTGTATATTTTTACTTAAATTTGGTAAAATAAGCTTCATCAAGTCGAAAGGAGCATTTAAACAAACTATCTATGACTTTGGGCGGCCACCGACCTGTCTAGAGAAGTTCCGCGATATGAGGTTCCGCGTTTTTGATTTTCGCCTTATGGCAAAATCAATAACGCGGAATTCGATCTCGCGGAACTTCCCTAATTTGAAGTCAAATAGAGTTGTCTTCACGAAGACTTGTTTCATGATTACTGTTCATCATCCCTTGTCTAACATCGCCTTCAAGTACACACAATGAAAACACAAGTCAGTATATGGCTAGGCCCGAGCTAGGCCTAAATTGTAATCACCATACACTTTGAACCTGTACATTTTGTTCACATTCGATTGTATCTTTTTACTTAAATTTGGTAAAAAAAGCTTTATCAAGACGAAAGGAGCATTTCAACAAACTATTTATGACTTTGGGCGGCCACCGACCTGTCTAGAAAAGTTCCGCGAAATGAGGTTCCGCGTTTTTGATTTTCGCCTTCATAAAAAATTTTATCATAACAATAAAATATAACCTTTTCTGCTTTGAAAACTATCGAATTCATCATGCATGTGCTGAAGCATCGTGATATTTATGGCTATTTTAGAAAACAATTCTGAAAATTTTTTTGCCTTTTTTGAGCAGGTACTGGTTCGAAGTTTTCTTGAATTTTTTCATAAAAACAATAAAATAAACTTTTAGTTTTCATTTAGGATGAAAGCCCGTGAAATGGCGATCATTTTCATGCCCAATTTCATTCATGAAAAGTCTATGGGGCTTCTGTACATTGTCGCAAAAATTTTTGCTCTTAGGCCCCTTGACCGCCGTTGGCGGCCATTTTGTTCAATCGTCCGGATACTTTTGGAAGGGGAGTGTAGTTTAGCAGCACCAGAATAGCAAAGATCGGAAATCACAAGTTGTTGTTTGATTGAACTTGTCTAGGCCCATTGGTTTGATGACAAAAAATAAACAGCCACATAAAGCGTACTGTAAACTAAGAAATAAAGGTGTAGTACCAACCTCAGCGAAAATTCCCTAGGCTGTCCACGTATGAACTTGTATCGTGAGGGGACTGGGTCCCAATCATGTGAAAGTGAAAAGCAACAAGTGTTTCTCACAAGTAGTATATATTTGTGAAAATATATATATATATATACATATATGAATTCATTATAAATAGTGAATTCAGTGTATATTACCATTATTCAAGGCTAGCTCCTCAGCCAATCTCCCATATAGAGCATTTCGGGGCTTATGATCGGTATGCTCTCTATTATATGAGTGCCCCCTCACTCCTGCGTCCAGGAATGATGCTAGCAGAATAGGTAACATTTAAAGAGTATTGTATCATATTTATTCTCTCATAATTGTATCATTATCATCAATTGTGAATTTGGTCCTCGTTAAAACATCTCCGATATTTTTGTGTCTTTCTAGGGCCAAAACGGGTGGTTTGGTCCAAATACGTTTTAATTCATCATCCTCATTTATTATGTGCCAATGTTCTTTGTTAAAACATCTCCGATATTTTTGTGTCTTTCTAGGGCCAAAACGGGTGGTTTGGTCCAAATACGTTTTAATTCATCATCCTCATTTATTATGTGCCAATGTTCATTAAAGGTACCCATTAGCCATGTTTGAAGAATGAGATCAGCTCAGATCAGCCTGAGATAAGCCTATTAGCTTGCAGCTTGCAGTGTTGAACAATCTCCACAATTGTTCCTGTGATTCTAACTGTTTCAGGCTTTGTTCCTGCTTTCCCCCGTAATCATCATTGATCCCTATTTAGTTCAATTTGCTCTCGCTTGTTTGCGGTAATTTCCTTTTTTCTGAGTTGTTCCTTCATCTTCTTCAGTGATTCCCTGTATGTTCCACCTTGACCCCTCTCGTTCTCATTTATTCCCGCCGATTTCTACTTCGTCGCAGTTGTTCCCTCCGATTCCAAGTTATTCCCACTTCGTTTCAGCATGTTACAATGGTTCCATTCAGTTCCGTTTATTCCCACTCATTCCACGAGTTCCCAGCTTTTTGTTTGTTCCAGATTTTAGCGCATGCTGGCTAATGGCTTCCTAATGAGTTTGTTGTTCAAACTCATGCCAAATTTCGAAGACTCAGAACAACCTCTTCGATTGTTTTGATTGTATGCATTTGAATTGCAATTAAAATAATTAATTAACTCAATGATTGTTTAAATTGTGTGCACAGAGAATAGAAATTCCGATCTTATTGTTACAACATTCCTGATTCCTAGGTATCTTCCGGTTTGCCGAAAACCCCTGTATGTTTGAATTCTTCAAACATAAAATGTATCGCAATTTTGGAAAATATGTATCTAGGTCTATTTCTTCCGGTTTGCCGAAAATTGGGCTTCTGTCCCTGCATAATGTTTGAATTCTTCAAACATAACAAGAACATAATCATGCAAAGCAAAGCAATTTCAGTATTTCATTTCCCATCTCAATCTCTCTCGCTTAATCAATAAGAAATTACGTGGCTATATCACATGGTTATATCAATGCCGGTCAATTGCTTGTACAGGCTGGTGAACAACCAATCAGATTGCACCATTGCCGGTCTGAAAAGCTGTATTTGCAAACGCCATATAATAACCCCTAAAACTGCCAAATTTTAGCCTCCTAGAGGATAAGATAGGAAATTCAATATTTTGACATGTGGACCTTAGAATCGTATCATTTTGGGCAGGGGGGTTCTTCCATAATAAAGGTACCTGGGGATGTACCATGCTGGAGGGTATTATTTTTTGGACTTCTATAGTCTAGCCAAGGGTATGCTTTCAAATTTTGAAAAAATTCAAAAAAGAAAGGCTTTAGTGCACTCTGGTTCCTAAATGTTGAATTTTGCAGCATGAAATTGATTTCAATGAAACCTTTCCAATCTTTTAACTGCTTCTTGTTTACAAGTAATTATTATCTGTTTCTTTGTGTCAGGAACATTTCATGGAAAGCAAATGAAAAAATAATATCACTGAGAATTCAATCAAAGACAACATAACTTCTATATGGCTTTTTAGTCTCTAGGTGAGTTTGTTGATTATGATATTAATGATTTGCTATTAACATTTTTGTTGCTTACTGGTATTGATCAGTACATAACTTGAGTCTTCAAGAGACCAAGACAATTTTTTTCAAATATATATATCATATCAATGATTAATTACAAAAACTACAAATCAATTTTAAATGACAACAAAGTTAATGCAAATGCAACTTAGAAAGATTTTACAAGGAATGATTTACAAGAAACATTATAATGCAAAATGGCATCAACAATACGATTACAAACATGATACAAGACAATTCACAAAACGATTTCTAGGACTATACATATAGGTTATTTAACCTATATAGACATATAGGTTATGTATATGGCAATTTAACCAAGGGGATCATGTGTCTTAACTTTAACTAGCCCTGGTACCCGTCCATGCCGGGTCGAAATTTGTTCAACTTTCCTTTTATAGAGTGGAGACTTTTCTTAGTTACAATTCATTCACATGTTTAATTTGACGTATCAATTGTTTCTCGGATCAATCGGCCTTTGTTTAGCCGAATCATACAACTAATAAGTATAATGCTGATTAATTTGACGTCAACATGGCTTCAAGAAATGGTAATCCCATGGCATTTTATTTCAACTCTAATACCTATTATTTAATTCTTTTAATTATTTAATTATTTAATTATTTAATTATTAAACGTTTTTGAAATTTTTTTCGCCGAGGACACTCTCCGGAAAATGCGGATTACTAAGATATCTTTTGTTTTGCAGTCTGTGGAGTGGTTCTTGAGTTATAAGCGAACATACATACATACATACATACAAACAGTTCTGTTTTATATATATAGATATTTTGATTGGGCATAAAATTTGAGAAGACATTAGAACAGTTTCCGTGAAAAGGCTAGGTTGCTCATTATGGGAAAGGTTAGAGAGCCAGTGAACCTCCCAGAGAAATTTTAGGATGCTTATAGCATTCGTCTTATCAAAATCCCAAATTTTCCTGTTAAAGGTGGGTACGGGTGGACATCTGATATTAATTGTGCCACTAATTATGCTGTGATGACAAAGCAAATCAAGTGAAGGACCTCTTTTCGTGTGAGCAAGTTCAGCTGGTCAGTGAATATAAGGTCTATGCAGGACTTGCCTTTTCCAGTGAAGTGAGTAGGCTCTGAAATTAGTTGATTCAGGTCAAGGCTTGACGTAAGAGGCTCTGAAAGCGTAGTCAACTGCATCATTTGATTTCATTTGAGCAACTGCCCTTCCAAAAATTATCCAAACAAGCCTAACATTTCTTTTTTGCTTATTTATTCAGGGATGGGGAAGTTGGTCTTAACCAATGAACAGGAAAACTTTGTTAAGATTTCAAAGATCATATTAGATGTGTTGCCAACAAAATTAAGGCAATATTTTAAAGAAAAATGGGATGCAACGTATCATAACAATAAATGGGATGATACATCCAAGAGCAGTCAGTTCCTTGTGAGTCTTATTCCATCAAGCGTGAAAAAAAATCCACATAATAAGAGACATGTGGACTATCTTAAAACCAATGGAGACACAAGTGACTGGGATCCGACACTGCTGTTTTTTGTTCTGCTATATTCAGGTTTACGGCTAATTACGCCTTGTCGTAATAAGGCCCAGAGAAACATTCCTTTATTTGACAGCGAAGTCATAGGCCTACTGAGGGAGATTCGAAATGGCTGCTTTGCTCATCTTAAAGATATGTCACTTCCGTCAGTCGAGTTTCAGACAGTTGTTGGGGACTTGAATACTGTGTGTATATTGTTTGGACCCGACTGCAAACGCGAAGTAGATGAAATTGTTCAATCAAAAGTTCATACACAATTAAGTGAGCAACTGGTGAAGCAGCTGGAAACTCAGGAAAAAAACAATGAAGAATTTAATAAATGGCTTCAAGAAAGAATTGAAGCTATAGAGAATGAGTTGATAGGTATGTACAAGTTCCACTTGTGTTTTCTGCTGGAAGGCTTCAAAGTCCTTCTTAATTTACCAGCCAATACTCTTAGGTAATGTTCTGTTTGATATTTTCAAGGATTCACAAGAAACGTATTTACTTAAGCATTACATTACACACTCCTCTTCCAAAAGTATCCGGACGAGTGAACAAAATGGCCACCTACGGAGGTCAAGGGGCCAATTTTATGACAATGTACAGAACCCCACGACCTTCTTTTAAATGAAATTGGGCATGAAAATGATTGCCGTTTCACGGAGTTTTATCCTTCAGTCTATCTCTTCAGATTAAGTATATCTACTGCTTCCAATAAATGGAAAAGCTTGAATTTTCAGAGTTTGTTTTGGTTTTGGGTTTCTTTTGTTTACTTTTCTAATATTAAATGGACGAGGAAAGTTTGAATATTTGACAACAACTGTAGAAATTATTGAAGAAAGACAGAAAATGGCTGATGTAAATTTTTACGATAAGTCAAGTCTGTTAATTTTGAATCAACGAGCTCCATGTTTGTGATAAAATGTGTATTACTCACTCATTCAAAGACGCTTTTATTAATTCTGTTCCTCAATGCGAAATTGTTATTATCACGTTATGGAGGCTTTCGAATTTACATAACAAAACTTTTTAAAATTACATAGCTTTTTATGATTTAAAAACTCAATAGTTAATAATACCTTTCATATTTCGGAAACAAAAATTGATGTGAAAGAAATAAAAACAGCAGTAGAAGGTAACTATTTTATGGAGAACTTCAAGAAAATGAAAGTCAATTTTTTTCAATTTGGTCAAAGTTTAACTACCCCCAGCTAATGGAAAGTCTAATACTAAAACTAAAGCTAATTGAAAGTATGAGCTGTTTTCATGAAGAAAATATTCTCGGCTAACCGAGTCAATTTTTGTGATTGGGATCCCGGTCATCGTATCTAACCCATATTATATTTTCGTTTTCCGTTTTTTTGGAAATTTGAAATAAGCCCGGCTAACCGAGAATATTTTCAGCTAACAGACAGACAAATGAGATCTCGGCATGCCGAGACTATTTTTCCCTAAATAACGCAATCTGAAAATAAGCTCGGCATGATGGGACTAGATTGTCTGCATTGTGCATGCGGGGATCTTGCCATATTCACGCTGTCGAGGAAAAATGGCGGCGGATGCTTATTTCACCGGATCCTCATGAGAAGCGAGAATGTCGTTTGTTTCTTCTTAACTAGAACGACGTGAAAAAATTTTGAATTTTCGCACCAACATAAGCCCGCCAAGGTTGGTGGTAATAAGATTTGAGTAAAAACACCAGCGTAAGAACTACTAAAACATGAATCATAATCAAGCAAGAACTACAAGTATCAAGCACATGTTAGAAATAAAAAAAGCTAATTAACATAACAAACGAAACGCAGCAAGTGTAAGGAATGTCAAACCGGAAGTATCAATCAAGATAAGAAACATGAGTCACATACTGTCGTTAGTCGTTTTAATGAGTTCCAAGCAACTTTATGAATGAATGAATGAATATGAATATGAATATTAAAGAGTGATATAATCTGCTATCAACTTGTGTCCTTTATAAATAGGCCTTTACAATTGAAAACTAAGATTACGTTAAAAGTTAGTTAAAATAAAGTACTTATGCAAAATATAAATATAAAATATAAATATAAAAAACAAAAAAACACTGGGGAAATTACTTTTCCAAAGGCTACTGAAATAGTCGTCCAAACAACATGATATCTGTCAAAATTTGTACCAAATTATAAAGTACAGACAATTATAGGCAAAAATAAGTGTTTTTGATGGATTTTTACCTGTAGCTCAAATAGTTATTTAATACTCTGCCAAGTTAGGTTTTTTTATTTACTTTTACATTAATTTTCATTTAAAAGAAACAAGAGACAGAACAGAAAATTTGGCATCAACTGTACATGAAATCGAAACATCACAAAAAAGGTCTGCTGAGCATGTTCAGGGTAAGTTCTTCTTAATCAATCTTGAACTCTTTGAACCTTGTGTTAGTGTAGTGACAATTTCCCTGCTGAAAACAAATCCAATTAAAACAGCAAGTAGCTACGCTTCTCGAAATATCTCTGCTATAAGACCATCATCTTACATGCTCACCTTAAAGTAATTGATAATGATGATGCTGACCCATGAAAGAACTCTTTGACACTATCATTAGTTGTTGACACTATCTAGGATGACACTATCTAGACAGTTATGGATGATGACCAAGAAGCAATCACAGTGACGATGTATCAAGTTGAAGATAAACGAATGAAACAAATCGACATCTGATAGTCGATACCATATATCGTTCGTGAACAAATTCAGAAATAAACAACGGAACTTGACAATGTAACTGTATTGTATTGTATTGTGACACAAAAATGATGCTTGCTGATACGTTTTCAAAGCTAATAGAAGAGAAGCAATTTTGAATAACTTCGTTCAAAACTTGAACTCATGAAGTAGAAGCTTTGCTGTAACTGTTCAGTGTTGATCGATTTCTTGCTGTAACTGTTCACTGAGTGTAAGCGTCATCAACTTTATCCAGCTCTACTTACCCTGCGCACAGACTCAGATACTTTCGAGAGTGTAGAGTCTGCGCGTGTCTGAGTCTGCGCGCAGGCTAGCTCTACTCTGCGTGTTGCAAAGTATGAGGAATTTAGTAATTATCAGGACAAATGTTCTCTTACTAGACTGTTTGCCTTCGCTACATTTGTTAGGTTGTTTTGTAAGCTGTTGTCTTATTCTATTTTAAATGCATATCTTTTTTAGTTTAAATAGAATGGAAAATGGTGTATGACAGGGCCGTTTCGATAAGAATCTACTGTATTATTATACTTTTGCTTGCATTAGGAACAAGAGAAATAGTTGAAATTCTTGCAAAGAAGCAGAAATTGACTGATGGAAGTATCAAAGGTGAGTTGGCTGTTGAACTATTAAATTTGCAATCATTAAACCACAAAGTCGTATTTTGAAATCAACGTGACAACAATCCTTTAAATAGAATGGAAAATGTTGTATGACAGGGCCGTTTCGATATGAATCTACTGTATTATTATACTTTTGCTTGCATTAGGAACAAGAGAAGTAGTTGAAATTCTTGCAAAGAAGCAGAAATTGACTGATGGAAGTATCAAAGGTAAGTTTGCTGTTGAACTATTAAATTTGCAATCATTAAACCACAAAGTCGTATTTTGAAATCAACATGACGATAATCCTTTAGTTTCTTTGAATGTTGAGTTTGTTAAATGTAGTTTTATCTTTTACGACTTTTGGACTGTCTACGTTGGTTTTGGATGCGTAATAATGTCTTTTCTGTCATAAACAACAAATTGTTTTGCTTGCCCTTGCCTTTCTTGAAGTATACATTCGACTTTGTATAAGGTATTATTAACCACTGATCATCCACCAGTTTAAGATATTATTAACTAGTAAAGTTGTGATTAACTAGTGAAAGGTATTATTAAACAGCAATTATTAATCAGTGAAAGGTATAATTAAACAATGAAAGGTAATATTAATCAGTGAAAGGTATAATTAACCAATGAAAGGTAATATTAACCAGTAAAGGTATTATAAACCAGTGGAAGGTAATATTAACCAGTGAAACGTATTATAACAAATGGAAAGTATTGTAAATCAATGAAAGGTAATATTAACCAGTGAAAGATATTTTTTAAACAGTGGAAGGTAATATTAATTAATGAAAAGTAATATTAACCAGTGAAAGGTATGATTAACCAATCAAAGCTAATATTAATCAGTGAAAATATTATAAACCAGTGAAAGGTATAATTAACCAATGAAAGGTAATATTAACCATTGAAAGGAATAATTAACTAATGAAACGTAAGATGAGCCAGTGAAAGGTATGATTAACCAATGAAAAGTTAATATTAACCAGTGAAAAATATGATAAACCAGTGAAAGGTATAGTATAATTAACCAAGGAATAGTGATATTAACCAGTGAAAGGGAATATTAACCAGTGAAAGGTAAGGTAATTTTAACCAATGAAAGGTAATATTAACCAGTGAAAGGTATGATTAACCAATGAAAGGTTATATTAACCAGTGAAGGTATGATTAACCATGGAAAAGTAATATTAACCAGTAAAGGTATTTTAAACCAGTGGAAGGTAATATTAACCAATGAAAGGTATTATAAACAATTGAAAGGTAATATTAACCAGTGAAGGTATGATTAACCAATGAAAAGTAATATTAACCAGTAAAGGTATTTTAAACCAGTGGAAGGTAATATTAACCAATGAAAGGTATTATAAACCAATGAAAGGTAATATTAACCAGTGAAAGGTATGATTAACCAATGAAAGGTTATATTAACCAGTGAAGGTATGATTAACCAATGAAAGGTAATATTAACCAGTGAAGGTATGATTAACCAATGAAAAGTAATATTAACCAGTAAAGGTATTTTAAACCAGTGGAAGGTAATATTAACCAGCGAAAGGTATTATAAACCATTGAAAAGTTTAATTAACCAATGAAAGGTAAGGTAATATTAACCAATGAAAGGTAATATTAACCAGTGAAAGGGAATATTAACCAGTGAAAGGTATTATAAACCATTTAAAGGTATAATTAACCAATGAAAGGTAAGGTAATGTTAACCAATGAAAGGTAATATTAACCAGTGAAAGGTATGATTAACCAATGAAAGGTTATATTAACCAGTGAAGGTATGATTAACCAATGAAAAGTAATATTAACCAGTAAAGGTATTTTAAACCAATGGAAGGTAATATTAACCAGTGAAAGGTATGATTAACCAATGAAAGGTAATATTAACCAGTGAAGGTATGATTAACCAATGAAAAGTAATATTAACCAGTAAAGGTATTTTAAACCAGTGGAAGGTAATATTAACCAGTGAAAGGTATTATAAACCAATGAAAAGTTTAATTAACCAATGAAAGGTAAGGTAATATTAACCAATGAAAGGTAATATTAACCAGTGAAAGGGAATATTAACCAGTGAAAGGTATTATAAACCATTGAAAGGTATAATTAACCAATGAAAGGTAAGGTAATGTTAACCAATGAAAGGTAATATTAACCAGTGAAAGGTATGATTAACCAATGAAAGGTTATATTAACCAGTGAAGGTATGATTAACCAATGAAAGGTTATATTAACCAGTGAAGGTATGATTAACCAATGAAAAGTAATATTAACCAGTAAAGGTATTTTAAACCAGTGGAAGGTAGTATTAACCAGTGAAAGGTATTATAAACCATTGAAAGGTTTAATTAATCAATGAAAGGTAAGTTAATATTAACCAATGAAAAGTAATATTAACCAGCAAAGGTATTATAAACTAGTGAAAGGAAATATTAACCAGTGAAAGGTATTATAAACCATCGAAAGGTATAATTGATCAATAAAAGGTAATATTAACCAGTGAAAGGTATAATTAACCAATGAAAGGTAATATTAACTAGTGAAGTATGGATCAAATAAAAATTTGCTTTTATTCAAAGGTTTCCTTACCGGGTTCCTTTTTTGAAACACCTGTATAATGAATGAAATTTGGGGAAGATTTTATTTTAACTAATAAAGTAATACTGAATGTGTATGAGTTTTTCCAGAACAATACACCCTCTGCTATAACCCGGCAAAACTAAGGAACATGGTTTTGGAAGACAACATCCTTTTCATCGATGAAAGCCAGAAGGAAAATTCATCTTTGAAGAAGTATTCGTTTTAAATTCTTACGCCAAACCCAGTTTTTGCTTCAAACTATGAATGTTCTGATTGATACACTTTATCTGTGCTATTTTTCATTGAGCAGACTTGTTTTCTTAGTATTGTAGTTGTAGATCTTCGTAGCCCTTCTAACTGTCTAATTGAGAATTCAATTTCCTATTGTTATGGTTATTGTATTTTTAGAGCTCACCGCAAAGATAGAAAGCAAAACAGAAAGTCAAACGATGACAGATGAAATCGCTCAACGTAAGTTTCTCTTTTTAGACTTGCAAATGTTTATCAAATTTGGACACCAATTTCAATGCTGACCTTGAAACAGCTTCCAGTTTGGATTGCCTTGCCGATTCCCAAGCAAATTCAACTCTTTTTACCAGCCAAGTTGCATGCATTCTGGCTGCCTACTTCATTTTAGCCCCTATTATGTGATGTTGGCTTGCTGTGTTTAATGCAGGAAAAAACCTTTCCTTGTTTTTGAGGGGAGCAGTTGCTTCCTTGTAGTGATTTCAGCGCGAAATCACATTACTTCGCGTTACACGTTGATTCTATTCCCTCCTTGGCTCCCATTCAGTTCAGTTAATATATGCAGGTCCTTTTGCTCTTTCCACTTTTTGTTATTGATCATTTGTTGGTATGAACTTTGTCCTCCAAGGCCAGGGAACAGGACTGAGGAACAGAACTGAGTAAAACTTAGAAATCTAACGTCGTGAAACAGCAAGGCGATAACGCCAAGTGCAGTAGCGCCCCCCCCCCCAGGCTTTTGCCGTTACTAAATTTTGCAAGGGCTTTTACAGATTAATAAAATTAATATTGATTGATATTATTTCAAATTAGCATGCCAATCGAGCATCTGTCTATTCATAAAAATCGCTAATTCATGAATAATGTCTCTTAATTTTCTAAAGTATTCGCAAGTATTCGAAATATGCAAAGAGGCACGATTGGTAGGGATTTCTCTCAAATCTTCTTCTAGAAAAATGTGTGTTTGTGAAGATCTACGAATGTTCTGTTTGATTTTTCTTAGGTAATTTGAAAGACAAGTATATATCAAAGTGCGAAAAACATCAAATTAATTATGTTGAAAGAGGACGCATCAAACTTGCGTGGATGAACGTTGATGAATTTGCTGTCAGGTTAAAGATAACCGGTGTAACGTATTGCGACAGCTCATTTCATGGTGAAATAGCAAGACATGTAGAGAGACTGCAAGATCAGAGTGAAATTATCAATTTACTTGACCTATTGTACAATGATCACCGCATTATGTTTATTCAGGGGGTTGCTGGAAGTGGCAAGACTGTTTTCGCGAAGCAACTTGCACTTAAATTGACAATGGCAACTGACAAGGACGAGATCCGAAAGAAATTCAAGCATCTTATTTATTTTGAATGCAGAGATTTCAATCGTTATCTGAAAAGTGATAATGTCGATGATGTCATTGACATTTTCCTTAGGAAAGAATTCTCTGGTATAAATCTCGAGGATGGGAAAGATTCATTATTTCTAATCGATGGCTTAGACGAGATGGCGAGTCAAAAGACAGTTCCCAATTCAGCGAAGTCTATTATTGAAAAATTTATCTCAAAATTTCCGAAGTCTAAATTGATAATACTCGGCAGGCCGCATGTCCAAAACACTTTTGAAGACCTAGACTGCAAAGTATTTGAAATTCTAGGACTTTCTGCCGTTGAAATCGAAAGTTATGTCAAAAGGTTTGCGAAATTTGTGAATCAGGTCGAAAATCCTGAACAGTTGATAAAGAAGACAATGAACGATTCGAGAAATATTTCTGCGATCACTACCGTTCCTCAGTTTTTGAATACTTTATGTTGTGTGGCAATTTTGACTAATGGGCAGACAGTATCCAGTGCCACTGATTTATATTCATGGTTATGTTATTTACTTTTAAATCAACATTCACATTTAAAGGATCCTGGAGCAAAGAGCGGTTTTGTGTCAGAAATATTCTCAAAATATATTCAAGTTTTCAAATCCATCAGTGCCATTGCATTTGAATTGTACATCAACAATGACAT
>JACTAT010000743.1:0-10155 GCA_014526335.1 Chrysaora quinquecirrha | reverse complement strand
GGCTGGTAAATGTGTCTGAAAGCAACATCCGACATGTCAACCTTCGCGTAACGCGACTGAGCGTCAAGTTCTTTTCGAAGCAAAAATCGGAAGAACAACCAAAGGAAGGTTTGAAACATTTTCGGAACGGGACGGAGAACATTCAGACCATACTCTCTGGTTCAAAACGATCATTACAAATTCGTTTTGTACCTTACTTTTAGCTTGTTTCCTTCACCTGCATTTGTGACTGCAGATATCTGAGTTCAGATTAGTCTGTATTAAGATCTATGGCAAGGGGTAATTCACTTCTTGGAAATCTTGTACACCTTTGCTGGAAGTCATATTGTTTTCATAGAAATCCCTTGAAAATCCTATTGCTTTAATAGAAATCTCGTACGCTTTTTCGAACAGTGAAATGCCCCTCGATCTAGGGTTTACATTTTTCCACGATATTTTTTATGAGGCTGAAATGTAAGGGGTTTTAGTTTGTTAAATTTCTCCCATAGGAAGGATTTTCTATCAATCATTTAGTTTTAGGGGTTACTTATTTTGATCCACCCGATATTAAAGGTTCTACTGCATTAAGGTTAAAAGACCTGTTGCCGTTAGGGGAACTTGATCAGATTTTGGTCTGTGTTAGGTCACAGTACCCGTCATTGTAAAGATTTTAAGCACAGTTATACCCGAATATACCAAACATCGAAATATCTTAATTGAGCATCGCTCCTTGTACACAATTTTCGAAATCGCTGCCGTTTTTATGCCTGACTACAGAAGTTTGACACAGCTCCATAAAATTGAATCGTGAACTGAAATCGATATCGTTCTTTTCGCCCAAATGGTGAATACGGACACCATTCAGGGCAGTATGTCTCAAGCATCAAAATAGTTATAGTGCCCTATCAGGGTTCAATACTTACATTATCAGGGTCATCGTATGATTTGTAAGCCTTCCATTGAATTCCATCGTCAGAGTAAAATAGTTTTAGTCCAGTTGTCCAATCACCGTACGAGCCTTGCATCTTGAAACTAGAGACGGTTTTCATCTGATGTAAAGAAAACAATTACAGATTCAGTGAATTTCTAGGAATTTTCCCATAATCCCACTGTACTTCAAAAAAATTTTTTATCGGGTAGCTGCATCTCATCTGTATTTTTATTCTCATTTAAAATCGCAATTAACAGTATCGTAGGGCATACCATATGCCATAATTGCCCATATGCATGCCCTAAAAAGTTTAAGTTTTGTACAACGCAAAAATATTTCATTCTTCTTTCCAAAGGATGCAAGTTTAAGAACAACTGAACCCTATTAGCTCCTTTTTTAAGTATTTGCATCCCCATCTGGTGTTTCTGGTAACATGCTTTTTATGACCAATGAGTTCACGGGGTTGTAATGTTTATGCACATAAATCATGTAAATTTATGTTTATCTTGATTGACAACCTAATTATCGTAAATACTTTGTAACCCTGTGACTTATTTAGTTGAGATTATATGTGATTTGAAAACAGACATCTCGGCCAATGTTTATCATAATTCACGCCTCGTCAGTATGTTCCAATGAACATTAAAGGTGTGTGCCATTTTTGTATTGAAAATTTTCCCATCGGAAAAAAGGGACTCCCAAAGCATTGCACATATTATCGACTACATAAGGGAGATTCCTTTGAGATGTTTAAGAATTTTTCTGATAATCCACCATGGAGAGGATTACGATGACGAAGAGGGTAGAGTGTTCATAATGAAAATGTTAATTTTCTATTCTTCCTAAACCATCTTACATCAAAGATGCCATGTAGATAAAACAACGTCATATGAGTAACCAACCTTTCCCATATCAACTTGCAGATACTCTTTATTACCAGCTGTTTTCTCTGGACACCATCCTTTTCCAGATTGGAGTCTTGCTTCCTTTGCAACATAATGTTTGTATATTTTGTAAGAGGACGTAAATGCTGAATCCGGCAGTTTTCCGTTTTCCATCCCAATGGGTAGCAAACAATCTTAAGAAAAGCAAGAAAACGTTTAAAAATGTCTTCCTGTTAGTCCTCGTAATAATTCCAAGTAAAGCTAATTAACTAAATGAAGCAAGATAGTCTATGTTCAGTCATGTTCTGTACTTTCAGCCAATTTTTATTTAGTTTCTTGAAAGATTGGCTAGAACATTTTGGCCATAAGTCTGTCTTATTTTGTCTTCATCTCATCTGGGTGGGCACATTGTCCCCCCGTACCAAACTTTTGAATTGTGTGGCTAAAAGACATTCAGAACCAACTGATTCACCTCAAATTTGAGTTTCTACCCTGTAGGGTCCAATAAATGAAAATTTTATGGTCCAAATCATAACTCTGTAGCCATGACAACCAATTTTTTGCAAAATTATTCACGTCAACAAAATTAAATACCAACAGAATTTTAAATTTAAACATGCTAAAGCATGGTCATTAGCAGCAGAATGATATTTGATGGAGACTTTTTCATATGAAAACTTTTTTCGGCCTTAATCTTTGATTTGATGTTCTTCAGAAATGATGACATATCACATGAAAACGTTAAACATGACGTCATATCCCCTCGTGTATAGGTCTTCGCAAAAAAACCCTTAAAAAACCCACAGTATTCGAAATCTGAACATTTTAAAAAACTTTTGACAATGAGAAAAGGTTTCAATTTCTTAGGTAAAGAAATAAATGTATTCTGATTAAGAGCCAAAATTTCGTGTTTTCACTGTCAGATTACCCATTCAGATTTAAGGAACTGAGTTTGTACCTTGCTCAAGGAGATGCAATTTCGTTCGATGACTACCTCCATCACAATCTTTCGTGCCACGAAGTTTGACTTTTCCACCATCAGGCCAGCCAGGCCAACCATTGTATTGTTCAACACATTTCCCGGATACTTTATGACGTAAACCATAATTCTAAATAGGAAAAGTAAAATTTAAAACGACAAAGATGTGATAGCCAGAGGTGTAAACGTTTAGAAACGGAAAGGCTTGGTGGATCAAAATTAGGGTGTGACAGTGAAATCACGAAGAGCCATTGAAAAAGACATCTTTTCGTCACATTTTTGCTATTTTTTGGGATTCTTTGCTTAGTAAAGGGAACCACTGAATAGACTAGGGCTAATCCAGGCAATAAAGTCCTAATCCGTCTAATCGATGTGACCATAGCTTGTTATTCTCTTTCCCTTTTTTTCTGGAATTGCAGAGATCTAGATCTGGCGACCCTTCTTACTCGTTTTGGTGAGTCTGGCTTCAGGGGGGATTCGAGGGCAAAATCATAGATTTAAAGAGTGACTCGCTGCTATATACAAGAGCCTTGGGCTATGATCAAAATCTGATCGATTAATGGCAATGTATAATGCCTCCTCATCTAATTCGTCTAACCACTTCTAAACGTGTATTTTTAAGAAAAATTAGTTTTTCTACCGTTCCTTGAAGAAATTATATTTTGTTCGCATAATAAACAATTACAACCTTTTGCCAAGCTTTCACAACACGTTCAGCCGTTTGAGACAATTTTGTACTATAAACGTAATACCCGAAATCTCTGTGATTTATTTCTCACCTGGGCAAAAGATAAAATAAGGTCCTTAACATACTTTCAATCAACACAAGATGAACAAATAACCGACATTTCTAAAGTAATTTGAGGATGAAACTCCTAGTTCATGGTAGGAAAGAGGAAATTTTTCACCGAAAATGACAGTAAGTAAGGGGTGGACAAATTAAGTGGCTTCTGCAGTGTACTTAATGTTAGTTAATTAGTTCGTTAGTTAATTAGTTAGTTAGTTAGTTAATTAGTGAATTAGTTAGCTAGTTAGTTAGATAATTAATTGATTAGTTAGTCAGTTATTTAGTAGGTTAGTTAGTTATTTATTTTCTAGTTAGTTAATAAGTGAGTTGGTTAGTTAGTTAGTTAGTTAGTTAGTTAGTTAGTTTGTTAGTTAGTTAGTTAGTTAGTTAGTTAGTTAGTTTGTTAGTTAATTAGTAAGATAGTTAGATAGTTAGTTATTTAGTTACTTAGTTAGTTAGTTAATTAGTAATAAGGCTGCACGCCGTTAGCTGTTAGCTCCTTACCGCTAGCCTTTCGTATTTTCCATTGTCTCCCGGGCATTCTTTCTTCAAATACAAATAATCCGAAGAATCAGGACAAACAATCTTCCCACTGCAATTATGACGTAAAGTTCCATCCTTCTCCAATCGAAACAGCATATTGGGTTTATTGCAATCACCATAGCTCTGTTTCTTGAATATCAAATGAGGATCAGTTGAAATGCTCTCAGAACAATTATTACTTGATGGCTTTAAGCACAGAGAGCTGGTATAATATAGATCACGTGTGGATATCGGTGTAACTTGATTAGTAGTATCTATGAAACAAGCAATGCAAACACGATTATTGATTTGAGGACAGGCAAGCAAGCGATCTTTATTTTTAAGGTAGATTCCCTGGTAGCCATCTGGTATCTCTATAGCCTTGTTTACACTACAAAATTACTAGCCCGGTGGTTCGATCTAGGTTAAAATTAACCAAGGTCAAATTTTTGTAGTTTAAACACGACTGACTCGGGTTTGAACCGGGCACCTTTGATGGTCAACTAACCGTTAGATTTACCTCTGACTAACCGCATTTACACTACAAAATTCTACAGAATTCTCACCCGGAATAAAAGAGACACGGATCGAACCCGGGTTAGAATTTCGAAACATGGCTTATGTTAGCCATAGAGCTGTTAGACATCACCCGCTTGGGCCCATGGACTGATATTCTAGAATACCTACCCTGGACTTTGACTTTCAACCCCGGAATGATGGAGGATTGGCTTGTGCGAAGTGGTCTTGATGAGATTTGAGCCTCTGACCGTTCAAGCGCCTTTGCCACTCGGCCACACAATAATAAATGTGTCTTCCTCAAAGTTACTTAACAAACTATCTATTATTAGAAACGAATGCTTCTAATTTAGTGCATGTTTCCATTCGGAATTACATCTTAGACAGTCAGAATTCAATGATAACCTCGCAACCAGGACACTGAACTCTCCATGAACACCACACAGCCCAGATTTGCCAGTATCTTTTCCGGGCTGAGCTAACAATAACTAAAACAGATATCGATCGGAAAAAGTTGAATTCAATCAGAATTTCAGTGCAATGCATTTTTTAAAATTCCATTTTGCCATTCAATATTTGTTGGGGCGTCCGGATTTAAACGGTTCACGTTTGTTGTGCTCTAGAGTACCGGATAATCAGGGAGAAAACTAAAATTCAAAGAAATATGAATATATCTATTTCAGCAACTTGTGCTCATTTAATAAAAGGGGGGAGGATGTGCTCAACTATTGTGCATAACTACTAGGCAAATTGTGCTCAACTAATTTGGAATCTGATGAGGGGTATTAGAAAATTTTGGAACATCAACGAGCCGGCTGGGGACGATTATTCGGTACTACAGAGTAAGAACCGGGATGGCAGATAAATATCGTGCCTTTACTATGACAAGTGCAAACTAGGGTTAACAAAACAATATGCTCTTCGAAATTCCGTCACTTACCTTCATCTGCAGTGCATGTGAGAACCTCAAGTCTGAGACAATACAATTTTTTAGCCTTGTATACAGGGTTGAACCTCAGGAAGCGTGCTTTGATTGACGGATTTAAATTTACTGTCTTCTCAGAGTTGTCACTAGTACTTCCTGACAGTATCTATAAATGCACAATAGGATTATTAAGTTGATTAGCGCCAATCCTTTTGTCAAACTAAGTCATGCCCACCCTTAGATGCTTAATTAGTGAGAAAAGAAGAAGACGAAGAAGAAGAAGAAGAAAAAGAGGAAGAAGAAAAGGAAAAGAAGAAGAATAGGAAGCAGAATATGAAGATGAATAGGAAGAAGAATGGGAACAATAAGATGAAGAAGAAGAAGAAGAAAAAAAAGAAAAGAAAAGAAAAGAAGAAGAAGAAGAAAAGGAAGCAGAATATGAAGATGAATAGGAAGAAGAATATGAACAATAAGAAGAAGAAGAAGAGGAAGAAGAATAGGAATAAGGAGAATGCAACCAAAAGCTCAAACAGCCAAATAGAATGTACACAGTAGGTGAAATTTCATACTGAGAAGTTGACAGTAAAATAATTACAAAATATCGACACAAATATTAATACAAATCTCATAAGAGAAAGGGAGAGGCTTATAAGACCAAGGGAATGGAAGTTTTTCAAATTATCAATCAGGAGGGCCCCTGAGAGTACATTTACCTACATATTTCAGTAACCTTTTGCATCTTTCTTCGCAGTCTTGATAAGAAAGACTGTAAAGGATTATTATTTGGCTTTGCAAGATATTTCACTACGCTGCTTTAATAGAATACAGTCAATCAAGCATAATTAATATCTGACGAAAAAGGAACATTGCAAAAGATACGTCTTTGAAAAAAACGACCTGCGCATAAATCGTTAGGATAGGAACTGATTCATTGAATTATCTCTCTTGAACAAACTAATTTTGGGTTTTTTGTGATCTGCATTTTTACAGCAATATTAAAGCCAATAGAGTTTTCTTACAGTTGCATGGGTACTGCATGTTGTTCCATCCTTCGTCACTAGGTCTGCAGGGCACTGGAAAATTAGAAATATACAAGAAATTTTCGCTAAATCAAATGATTATGGTTAAAATGCATGGAAAGTATGTTGTTCAATGGTAAATGGCGTACAGCAAGTTGGCCTGTTCTGTTCTGTGGTCTATCAATATTATTGATATCAAATGGGATTTGATTGTAAATTGTTTCAAAATCAAAGATGCCCTTACCCCGTAATAACACAAAATTCAGCATATCATTCGAAGGAAAATTGCACTTCCTCAAATTTCTCAAATCTATAACTGCGTCAGTATTCGTATGTTTTGGTGCAATTTTTGTTTCTTTAATCCGATATTGAATGCCTCGAAAAAGGCCGAAAACCTATTTTTAGCAAATGCCAAATGATGTTTAAACCCAGGAAAATGGAATGAAAGAAACCAATATACATTGTTTAAAAAAATTAATTTCTCTCAGAAAATGAGAATTTTGTAAAAGACAGAGGTTTCCTTTGGTTATTAAGTGTGTTTCATTGGCAATGGCTGCTTATGAAGATTTTTCACTTCAAACATCTCATACCGTAGCTTTATCTCCAGTGCAGTATTCAGCTAAATCGCAGGATGATTGTGCTTCACGACACAGAGTGCCTTGCTTTTTAAACTGTTGAACGAATAGAAAAAATGACTTAAAATTAATTTACAACAAGTTTAAAAAGCATTGTTTGAAATTCACTTTATTATTTTGCAGGTTCCTTTCTATCGTGTTTTTATTGGTTCGTCTCGTAGATTGTGTCTGCTCTTACTTTCAGCTCATATCGTTGGCAATTGTGCATCTTTGAGACGTTCTTACATACAGCTGCATTGCCTCCTACCAGGAGCGTATGGAAGTACGAAATTATTTATTCATTAGTTTTCAGTGTTTTTAATACAGATTGATTTCACGTACATAGTCTCACATTTGAGTTAGACCCAATTAAAGCGCACATTCGTACCATATGAGTACCGTAAGTATAGCGTCAGATATATACATACTGAAAATATCAAATACTTAATGTCTGATGCTTTATTCATCTTTCAGTTTAAAATAGATCAGATTATGTAGGATGCACTTACCAAACAATTTTTGCAGCAATCTTGTCCAACTGCATCACTACACTGTGAACTTGGTTTGAGTTTACACTGGTTAGGTTGGCAGCAAGGGTCGTTTCTAATGCACATCTGAAAGAAAAATCAACTTCGTTGAAGGTAATATGCCCGTACATCACATATTACAGGCATTCTTACTGATGGTTTAAACAAACTTCACTTGAAAAAGGGCCTTTTGATTCAGGTAAGGACAGATTATAAAACAGTCTTTTGCGGAGGATAATTTAGAGATACGTTGAGAAGTAGGTAGCTTGTTATATGGAAAGATTGTAATACCATTCTCAACGCAAAAAATGCTCAGGTCCTTTTAAATGACCTTCTTCTATGAACGCCTCGTTTCTAACGAATTTTTATAAGAAATATACAGCGTGCATACAACCAGAGCAAGGATTGTTCTTCAATATATGGAAAGACATTTTTCACTAAAGCATTTTAAAATCTGTTCACCTTAAAATCAAAAGGCCGGGTAGTTCTGTATGACAGAAATGGTTTGTTTTCTCACTTGGAATCTTAAATTCATTTTATTGGTTCAAAAAACAATATTGATCCAGCTTCAGCATACTGATGAGTGTTTTTCGAACCACACCAGGGTACAAATGTCGTTCTGTTTCTGACGTTCATACTCTGCGGAAAACATTTTTCAAGTATGTCTAAAGTTGTTTTCACGAAAATAAAAAAAAGCTAATAAAACCCTCTTCGTTTTATAAGCTCAAATAGCTTTGATAGTATAAGGTTATAAAAAAATTCCTACAATTAAACTATATCGTATTTTTTTATCGTTTTATGATTAGGATTACCGGACGGTTTCTGCTGTTGCGTTGTAAGGGAAAGCAATAACAATTTTAGAAAATTTTCGAACAGCCTTGCCTTAAAAAACTTAGGTCAAATAGCTTTGATAGTATAAGGTTATAAAAAAATTCCTACAATTTGGCTCCCTTGAGCAACGTCCTTCTCCAATAAAGGCTTTCTAAATTATAAAAGATTGCATAGAAAGCCAAAGGTATTTATTTGGGAAATTGCAATGGTATAATTCGGATGTTCTTTTTGTGTCTGATATACATTATTTTTGGAGATGGCCAAAGGACTGTCCCTTCTTAGAATTTCTCAGCTCACACGTAATTTCATAAAGACCGCCAATCAACAACCCACTTCAGCAATTTAACGAAATCGATTAAAATGGATCAACCTTACCTCAGGACTACCACAGTCACATTCTTCATCTCCTTCTCTAATGCCATTTCCGCATGATTGACTTAAAGGCTGACATTAAGGAATTTAATTAGATATATCCTTTACAATTTACAGGATGCCGAATCTTAAGTTTTGTTAAAAAATATATAATTTTTTAACATATCTGAAGTTTTTATTAAAATTATTGGCAAGTTTCCTTGAAAATAATAATAATCAAAATCCATTAACGGAATGTTGTAGATTATATTCTGAAAGTTGTTGCGATTGCCAGTTGCAAGTTGCATGTCTTTCTGTATCTAGCTGGTCTCCTCGACCCAAAATTATCTGTAAGCTAACATCCTATTTCTTTTCAGATACCAAGATTAATGCTATCTACATATATTATATTAAAGCGTAGCGTGTCCGTTAAAGATTTCTGTTCAGCTTGGAGATCATCTCTCCAAGGCTTCAAGCTATATTTGCTTCCCAGGTCTACTTACAAGACCGTGTAGGCCAATTTTTCATCAACAAAGGTTCAGAATGGTAATAAAAGCGGTCAAATAATTGTCTAATAACATTATGAGCAATTTCTGTACAATGAAACTCGTAGAAGCAAGTTGAGTCACTTTTTGGTTTATTTATTTGTTAATTTCGATGATTTATCCAACATTACAACATAATATATGTCATTATTAAGATACTGTGGATATATTGCAGAAAATACTTACTCCTTTCGGGTAATTGTTGATGCAGCTCCAAGAATGCTTTGCAAGCCTTCTCATGTTACAATCTGTAAACCCTACTCTTCTTGATCTAAAACATTTTGATTGTAGCAAGGTAATTTTCCACGGAAATTTCACATTATCATCAATTTGTATCATAAATTTTACATTTATTAAGAAACATTGCACAATATCTGCATCTCATCACGTTACGCTAAATTGAAAAAGCCTGAACGCTTCAAGTCAAAACGTTCTCCAAAGCTTTCTATTCAGAATTCAGAACGCATTCTTCAAATTTATAATCCGGGATGGCAGTTGCGAAAAAGTGTGCGAAACTCGATGCCATTTTTTGATAGAAAATTCAAAAAGGAGGATTTGTAATGCTTCGATCTATGATTAAACTCTGATCTTTATCACGGTTGCCAAGTTACCAGTCCATAGCTCAAAATTCAATGTTTTATGAGGGTTTCGCCTGATGACAAGATTTTCAATTAAATTTGAAAAGGTAAATCTGGATAAAGAATCGAGGCCAGGCACTTGCTCAAATATTCCTGGACTCGAGATT
>JACTAT010000740.1:35000-44204 GCA_014526335.1 Chrysaora quinquecirrha | reverse complement strand
GTTGCTTAAAATTTTTTTTACCTACTAACCACCCCTGACTTCGCGGGTCAACATCGTCATCTGTTAGGCCTAAAACATGACTTTTGGGAGACAGTAAGTGTAAAAACGTTAGCTAACAAACTTCAACGTGCAAAACATAAGAACGAAAGACAATTTCCTAACACAAGAAAGAGAATAAGCTTGGTTGTTTGACTTCTTAGTTGCTTACAGTAATTCAATTGAACCCTCAAGTTGCTTAATGTTAAGGTCAGTTCAGCCCTAGTTGCTTATTGAGCGGTTGCTTATTAAAAAATGTGTATTCCACGTCTAAATCAACCGTTAAAAAAGCTTTCCACCTAAAACTATCAAACATTTTCAACAGTGTACTTATCCAACTAGAAGCAGCGTTTTAACGGTGCATAGGAGGGCGTGGTCTAAAAAATTTTCCGGTTCCTTCAACGCCGGGGGGGGGGGGCATAAGGGGCCTGGCCCCGGGGCCCGGCCTGCCTCTCAGTGGCCCTGGTACGGAAGCCCATTAGTGCCAGACAATCTTTATTTTTCGAGGACAATTTAATTTATATTTTTCAGGACAAGTAAGTTTTTTGGGAGCGGGCAAGTTAAATTTTTTGAGAACAAGCTGGCGTTTTGAGGACATGTTAGGCTGTTTGAGGACAAGTAAGAGTTTTTGAGGACAAGTAAGAGATTTTGAGGACAAGTAAAAGTTTTTGAGGACAAGTAAGAGTTTTCGAGGACAAGTAAGGATTTTGAGGACAAGAAAAGGTTTTTGAGGACAAGTAAGAGTTTTCGAGGACAAGTAAGAGATTTTGAGGACAAGTAAAAGTTTTGAGGACAAGTAAGAGATTTTGAGGACAAGTAAAAGTTTTTGAGGACAAGTAAGAGTTTTCGAGGACAAGTAAGGGATTTTGAGGACAAGAAAAGGTTTTGAGGACAAGTAAGAGTTTTCGAGGACAAGTAAGAGATTTTGAGGACAAGTAAAAGTTTTGGAGACAATTAAGAGATTTTGAGGACAAGTGAGATATTTTCAGCGCAAGTAAGAGATTTTGAGGAAAATTTCGAAAACGAGGCCCTGTTTTTGTTTATTGCCAAAAAACTCTGACTATCTTTAGAAGCGATTCTTGTCTTGCTGGTTGAGATGTTCTGCCCTGGATGCGGCTCATTCTGCTACGACGGTTGGCAGTTTTGCAGTGGCTGTGGCACGAAAATATCCTTGAAAATATCCTACTGATCGGATCTTATCCATCGACCTCGTCAGCAGACCTCCTTCTAGGCCTATCATTAGCATCAGCGGTGCTAATGCCACCAACGCGTCAGCAGCACCGTCAACCGCGCAATTGACAAGACCAACAAGTTTTGAAGAGTTTTCAAAGAATACTTCCGGTATCCGGATTCAGCTTCTCAAACTTCCTAAGCAATATCCTTTTACTTAAGACAAGGAATGAAATCATTCCAGAAAACGCAGTACGGTATCATACTGAAAGCCAGAATTGAAATAATACTGCAATCCTCTTCTCTTCTTTCTCTTCCTCCACCATTATATAAGCGGAGGAAACAAAAACCTAAACTTATTAGTTCCCTCCCACTCTTTCGGAAACAGCTTCTAACAACCACAACAACATACAGCTGTTTCCTCAGAGTAGTTGGAGCGGGGTGGTGGAGTGTAGAGGAGCGTAGACAACGATGAATGTAATAAGTCTAACAAAACCCAAGATCAAAAGCAAGCCTCTTACTTGTCCCCAAAAACTCTTACTTGTCCTCAAAAAAAACTTACTTGTCCCGAAAAATATAGATTAAATTGTCATCAAAAAAAGGTTTGTCTGGCACTTGTGGGCTTCCGTACAGATGTCCTTCGCTTAAGGCCGATTTCCACACAGCTGCCTTATCCCTTAAGCGGAAAAAGCTTTGGAGCTTTTTTGTCTCTTGCAAGAGAGGGAAACCGAGAAAAACAACGCGCTCAAAAGTTGAATCAACTTTCTCCAAAAGTTCGAGAGCATCTCAGGTGCATATGATCTCTGATTCAGCGGTGTTTTTACCGTATTGCACATGCGCCGGAAAAATGTTCTTCAGCTTTTTCCACTGAAGTGAAAAATGCAGCTGTATAGGAACCAGCCTCTACATGGGCCGGAGGGTTGACTAAGAAACAAAGTTTTTTCCGAAGACAAGCCCCAGACTAACACATTATGTCCGTGCAGGAAATAGATAAAGCCTTAGCCAAAGCACAAAAGCAAGAATAAAGGAGGAGGGGTGGGACGTATATTCTGAATAAAAATCTTCCACCCTGTCACTGTTCAAGGAAGATTTAGTGTGAGATTTTCGATCAGATGGTAAATGCAGTTCAATGGGTTAATGTAAGTTCAGAAATAAGTGGGAGCCTATTATAGGGGGGTCCAGAAGCCGCGAAACTGCGAAAAGATCAGCTCAAAGCCGCGATCCATCATCAAATAAATTGCCAATAAATGGCCATGTACTCGAGGACATAACACAAACGACTCCAAAACAGCTTGCCAATCGACGTCCATCCGGTCGCTTGTTCGCTTGTTCGCTTGGTTACTTTTCCTAGTAAGACAGTAAGACTGAACGTAAAAAGCAAGCAAACAAAGAAATAGACAAGAATGCTGCATTTTCGCACAAACCTAGTACCACCCTAGACATTCATTGAAAAATATAGCTTTCTAAGCAACCAAGGAATTAAGAACAGATTAAGAACAATTCAGGCTCAAAACGGCAAAATGTAAGAACAGCCAGCCTCGTTCAAAATTTCCAACCCCAACCCCAACCCCAACCCCAACCCCAACCCCAACCCCAACCCCAACCCCAACCCCAACCCCAACCCCAACCCCAACCCCAACCCCAACCCCAACCCCAACCCAACCCCAACCCCAACCCCAACCCCAACCCCAACCCCAACCCCAACCCCAACCCCAACCCCAACCCCAACCCCAACCCCAACCCCAACCCCAACCCCAACCCCAACCCCAACCCCAACCCCAACCCCAACCCCAACCCCAACCCCAACCCCAACCCCAACCCCAACCCCAACCCCAACCCCAACCCCAACCCCAACCCCAACCCCAACCCCAACCCCAACCCCAACCCCAACCCCAACCCCAACCCCAACCCCAACCCCAACCCCAACCCCAACCCCAACCCCAACCCCAACCCCAACCCCAACCCCAACCCCAACCCCAACCCCAACCCCAACCCCAACCCCAACCCCAACCCCAACCCCAACCCCAACCCCAACCCCAACCCCAACCCCAACCCCAACCCCAACCCCAACCCCAACCCCAACCCCAACCCCAACCCCAACCCCAACCCCAACCCCAACCCCAACCCCAACCCCAACCCCAACCCCAACCCCAACCCCAACCCCCCAACCCCAACCCCAACCCCAACCCCAACCCCAACCCCAACCCCCCCAACCCCAACCCCAACCCCAACCCCAACCCCAACCCCAACCCCAACCCCAACCCCAACCCCAACCCCAACCCCAACCCCAACCCCAACCCCAACCCCAACCCCAACCCCAACCCCAACCCCAACCCCAACCCCAACCCCAACCCCAACCCCAACCCCAACCCCAACCCCAACCCCAACCCCAACCCCAACCCCAACCCCAACCCCAACCCCAACCCCAACCCCAACCCCAACCCCAACCCCAACCCCAACCCCAACCCCAACCCCAACCCCAACCCCAACCCCAACCCCAACCCCAACCCCAACCCCAACCCCAACCCCAACCCCAACCCCAACCCCAACCCCAACCCCAACCCCAACCCCAACCCCAACCCCAACCCCAACCCCAACCCCAACCCCAACCCCAACCCCAACCCCAACCCCAACCCCAACCCCAACCCCAACCCCAACCCCCCCCAACCCCAACCCCAACCCCAACCCCAACCCCAACCCCAACCCCCCACCCCCAACCCCAACCCCAACCCCAACCCCAACCCCAACCCCAACCCCAACCCCAACCCCAACCCCAACCCCAACCCCAACCCCAACCCCAACCCCAACCCCAACCCCAACCCCAACCCCAACCCCAACCCCAACCCCAACCCCAACCCCAACCCCAACCCCAACCCCAACCCCAACCCCAACCCCAACCCCAACCCCAACCCCAACCCCAACCCCAACCCCAACCCCAACCCCAACCCCAACCCCAACCCCAACCCCAACCCCAACCCCAACCCCAACCCCAACCCCAACCCCAACCCCAACCCCAACCCCAACCCCAACCCCAACCCCAACCCCAACCCCAACCCCAACCCCAACCCCAACCCCAACCCCAACCCCAACCCCAACCCCAACCCCAACCCCAACCCCAACCCCAACCCCAACCCCAACCCCAACCCCAACCCCAACCCCAACCCCAACCCCAACCCCAACCCAAACCCCAACCCCAACCCCAACCCCAACCCCAACCCCAACCCCAACCCCAACCCCAACCCCAACCCCAACCCCAACCCCAACCCCAACCCCAACCCCAACCCCAACCCCAACCCCAACCCCAACCCCAACCCCAACCCCAACCCCAACCCCAACCCCAACCCCAACCCCAACCCCAACCCCAACCCCAACCCCAACCCCAACCCCAACCCCAACCCCAACCCCAACCCCAACCCCAACCCCAACCCCAACCCCAACCCCAACCCCAACCCCAACCCCAACCCCAACCCCAACCCCAACCCCAACCCCAACCCCAACCCCAACCCCAACCCCAACCCCAACCCCAACCCCAACCCCAACCCCAACCCCAACCCCAACCCCAACCCCAACCCCAACCCCAACCCCAACCCCAACCCCAACCCCAACCCCAACCCCAACCCCAACCCCAACCCCAACCCCAACCCCAACCCCAACCCCAACCCCAACCCCAACCCCAACCCCCCCAACCCCAACCCCAACCCCAACCCCAACCCCAACCCCAACCCCAACCCCAACCCCAACCCCAACCCCAACCCCAACCCCAACCCCAACCCCAACCCCAACCCCAACCCCAACCCCAACCCCAACCCCAACCCCAACCCCAACCCCAACCCCAACCCCAACCCCAACCCCAACCCCAACCCCAACCCCAACCCCAACCCCAACCCCAACCCCAACCCCAACCCCAACCCCAACCCCAACCCCAACCCCAACCCCAACCCCAACCCCAACCCCAACCCCAACCCCAACCCCAACCCCAACCCCAACCCCAACCCCAACCCCAACCCCAACCCCAACCCCAACCCCAACCCCAACCCCAACCCCAACCCCAACCCCAACCCCAACCCCAACCCCAACCCCAACCCCAACCCCAACCCCAACCCCAACCCCAACCCCAACCCCAACCCCAACCCCAACCCCAACCCCAACCCCAACCCCAACCCCCCCACCCCAACCCCAACCCCAACCCCAACCCCAACCCCAACCCCACCCCAAACCCAAACCCCAACCCCAACCCCAACCCCAACCCCAACCCCAACCCCAACCCCAACCCCAACCCCAACCCCAACCCCAACCCCAACCCCAACCCCAACCCCAACCCCAACCCCAACCCCAACCCCAACCCCAACCCCAACCCCAACCCCAACCCCAACCCCAACCCCAACCCCAACCCCAACCCCAACCCCAACCCCAACCCCAACCCCAACCCCAACCCCAACCCCAACCCCAACCCCAACCCCAACCCCAACCCCAACCCCAACCCCAACCCCAACCCCAACCCCAACCCCAACCCCAACCCCAACCCCAACCCCAACCCCAACCCCAACCCCAACCCCAACCCCAACCCCAACCCCAACCCCAACCCCAACCCCAACCCCAACCCCAACCCCAACCCCAACCCCAACCCCAACCCCAACCCCAACCCCAACCCCAACCCCAACCCCAACCCCAACCCCAACCCCAACCCCAACCCCAACCCCAACCCCAAACCCCAACCCCAACCCCAACCCCAACCCCAACCCCAACCCCAACCCCAACCCCAACCCCAACCCCAACCCCAACCCCAACCCCAACCCCAACCCCAACCCCAACCCCAACCCCAACCCCAACCCCAACCCCAACCCCAACCCCAACCCCAACCCCAACCCCAACCCCAACCCCAACCCCAACCCCAACCCCAACCCCAACCCCAACCCCAACCCCAACCCCAACCCCAACCCCAACCCCAACCCCAACCCCAACCCCAACCCCAACCCCAACCCCAACCCCAACCCCAACCCCAACCCCAACCCCAACCCCAACCCCAACCCCAACCCCAACCCCAACCCCAACCCCAACCCCAACCCCAACCCCAACCCCAACCCCAACCCCAACCCCAACCCCAACCCCAACCCCAACCCCAACCCCAACCCCAACCCCAACCCCAACCCCAACCCCAACCCCAACCCCAACCCCAACCCCAACCCCAACCCCAACCCCAACCCCAACCCCAACCCCAACCCCAACCCCAACCCCAACCCCCCAACCCCAACCCCAACCCCAACCCCAACCCCAACCCCAACCCCAACCCCAACCCCAACCCCAACCCCAACCCCAACCCCAACCCCAACCCCAACCCCAACCCCAACCCCAACCCCAACCCCAACCCCAACCCCAACCCCAACCCCAACCCCAACCCCAACCCCAACCCCAACCCCAACCCCAACCCCAACCCCAACCCCAACCCCAACCCCAACCCCAACCCCAACCCCAACCCCAACCCCAACCCCAACCCCAACCCCAACCCCAACCCCAACCCCAACCCCAACCCCAACCCCAACCCCAACCCCAACCCCAACCCCAACCCCAACCCCAACCCCAACCCCAACCCCAACCCCAACCCCAACCCCAACCCCAACCCCAACCCCAACCCCAACCCCAACCCCAACCCCAACCCCAACCCCAACCCCAACCCCAACCCCAACCCCAACCCCAACCCCAACCCCAACCCCAACCCCAACCCCAACCCCAACCCCAACCCCAACCCCAACCCCAACCCCAACCCCAACCCCCCAACCCCAACCCCAACCCCAACCCCAACCCCAACCCCAACCCCAACCCCAACCCCAACCCCAACCCCAACCCCAACCCCAACCCCAACCCCAACCCCAACCCCAACCCCAACCCCAACCCCAACCCCAACCCCAACCCCAACCCCAACCCCAACCCCAACCCCAACCCCAACCCCAACCCCAACCCCAACCCCAACCCCAACCCCAACCCCAACCCCAACCCCAACCCCAACCCCAACCCCAACCCCAACCCCAACCCCAACCCCAACCCCAACCCCAACCCCAACCCCAACCCCAACCCCAACCCCAACCCCAACCCCAACCCCAACCCCAACCCCAACCCCAACCCCAACCCCAACCCCAACCCCAACCCCAACCCCAACCCCAACCCCAACCCCAACCCCAACCCCAACCCCAACCCCAACCCCAACCCCAACCCCAACCCCAACCCCAACCCCCCCAACCCCAACCCCAACCCCAACCCCAACAACCCCAACCCCAACCCCAACCCCAACCCCAACCCCAACCCCAACCCCAACCCCAACCCCAACCCCAACCCCAACCCCAACCCCAACCCCAACCCCAACCCCAACCCCAACCCCAACCCCAACCCCAACCCCAACCCCAACCCCAACCCCAACCCCAACCCCAACCCCAACCCCAACCCCAACCCCAACCCCAACCCCAACCCCAACCCCAACCCCAACCCCAACCCCAACCCCAACCCCAACCCCAACCCCAACCCCAACCCCAACCCCAACCCCAACCCCAACCCCAACCCCAACCCCAACCCCAACCCCAACCCCAACCCCAACCCCAACCCCAACCCCAACCCCAACCCCAACCCCAACCCCAACCCCAACCCCAACCCCAACCCCAACCCCAACCCCAACCCCAACCCCAACCCCAACCCCAACCCCAACCCCAACCCCAACCCCAACCCCCCCAACCCCAACCCCAACCCCAACCCCAACCCCAACCCCAACCCCAACCCCAACCCCAACCCCAACCCAAACCCCCCAACCCCAACCCCAACCCCAACCCCAACCCCAACCCCAACCCCAACCCCAACCCCAACCCCAACCCCAACCCCAACCCCAACCCCAACCCCAACCCCAACCCCAACCCCAACCCCAACCCCAACCCCAACCCCAACCCCAACCCCAACCCCAACCCCAACCCCAACCCCAACCCCAACCCCAACCCCAACCCCAACCCCAACCCCAACCCCAACCCCAACCCCAACCCCAACCCCAACCCCAACCCCAACCCCAACCCCAACCCCAACCCCAACCCCAACCCCAACCCCAACCCCAACCCCAACCCCAACCCCAACCCCAACCCCAACCCCAACCCCAACCCCAACCCCAACCCCAACCCCAACCCCAACCCCAACCCCAACCCCAACCCCAACCCCAACCCCAACCCCAACCCCAACCCCAACCCCAACCCCAACCCCAACCCCAACCCCAACCCCAACCCCAACCCCAACCCCAACCCCAACCCCAACCCCAACCCCAACCCCAACCCCAACCCCAACCCCAACCCCAACCCCAACCCCAACCCCAACCCCAACCCCAACCCCAACCCCAACCCCAACCCCAACCCCAACCCCAACCCCAACCCCAACCCCAACCCCAACCCCAACCCCAACCCCAACCCCAACCCCAACCCCAACCCCAACCCCAACCCCAACCCCAACCCCAACCCCAACCCCAACCCCAACCCCAACCCCAACCCCAACCCCAACCCCAACCCCAACCCCAACCCCAACCCCAACCCCAACCCCAACCCCAACCCCAACCCCAACCCCAACCCCAACCCCAACCCCAACCCCAACCCCAACCCCAACCCCAACCCCAACCCCAACCCCAACCCCAACCCCAACCCCAACCCCAACCCCAACCCCAACCCCAACCCCAACCCCCCCACCCCAACCCCAACCCCAACCCCAACCCCAACCCCAACCCCAACCCCAACCAACCCCAACCCCAACCCCAACCCCAACCCCAACCCCAACCCCAACCCCAACCCCAACCCCAACCCCAACCCCAACCCCAACCCCAACCCCAACCCCAACCCCAACCCCAACCCCAACCCCAACCCCAACCCCAACCCCAACCCCAACCCCAACCCCAACCCCAACCCCAACCCCAACCCCAACCCCAACCCCAACCCCAACCCCAACCCCAACCCCAACCCCAACCCCAACCCCAACCCCAACCCC
>JACTAT010000740.1:15000-17500 GCA_014526335.1 Chrysaora quinquecirrha | reverse complement strand
CAACCCCAACCCCAACCCCAACCCCAACCCCAACCCCAACCCCAACCCCAACCCCAACCCCAACCCCAACCCCAACCCCAACCCCAACCCCAACCCCAACCCCAACCCCAACCCCAACCCCCCCAACCCCAACCCCAACCCCAACCCCAACCCCAACCCAACCCCAACCCCAACCCCAACCCCAACCCCAACCCCAACCCCAACCCCAACCCCAACCCCAACCCCCCACCCCAACCCCAAACCCCAACCCCAACCCCAACCCCAACCCCAACCCCAACCCCAACCCCAACCCCAACCCCAACCCCAACCCCAACCCCAACCCCAACCCCAACCCCAACCCCAACCCCAACCCCAACCCCAACCCCAACCCCAACCCCAACCCCAACCCCAACCCCAACCCCAACCCCAACCCCAACCCCAACCCCAACCCCAACCCCAACCCCAACCCCAACCCCAACCCCAACCCCAACCCCAACCCCAACCCCAACCCCAACCCCAACCCCAACCCCAACCCCAACCCCAACCCCAACCCCAACCCCAACCCCAACCCCAACCCCAACCCCAACCCCAACCCCAACCCCAACCCCAACCCCAACCCCAACCCCAACCCCAACCCCAACCCCAACCCCAACCCCAACCCCAACCCCCCCAACCCCAACCCCAACCCCAACCCCAACCCCAACCCCAACCCCAACCCCAACCCCAACCCCAACCCAACCCCAACCCCAACCCAACCCCAACCCCAACCCCAACCCCAACCCCAACCCCAACCCCAACCCCAACCCCAACCCCAACCCCAACCCCAACCCCAACCCCAACCCCAACCCCAACCCCAACCCCAACCCCAACCCCAACCCCAACCCCAACCCCAACCCCAACCCCAACCCCAACCCCAACCCCAACCCCAACCCCAACCCCAACCCCAACCCCAACCCCAACCCCAACCCCAACCCCAACCCCAACCCCAACCCCAACCCCAACCCCAACCCCAACCCCAACCCCAACCCCAACCCCAACCCCAACCCCAACCCCAACCCCAACCCCAACCCCAACCCCAACCCCAACCCCAACCCCAACCCCAACCCCAACCCCAACCCCAACCCCAACCCCAACCCCAACCCCAACCCCAACCCCAACCCCAACCCCAACCCCAACCCCAACCCCAACCCCAACCCCAACCCCAACCCCAACCCCAACCCCAACCCCAACCCCAACCCCAACCCCAACCCCAACCCCAACCCCAACCCCAACCCCAACCCCAACCCCAAACCCCAACCCCAACCCCAACCCCAACCCCAACCCCAACCCCAACCCCAACCCCAACCCCAACCCCAACCCCAACCCCAACCCCAACCCCAACCCCAACCCCAACCCCAACCCCAACCCCAACCCCAACCCCAACCCCAACCCCAACCCCAACCCCAACCCCAACCCCAACCCCAACCCCAACCCCAACCCCAACCCCAACCCCAACCCCAACCCCAACCCCAACCCCAACCCCAACCCCAACCCCAACCCCAACCCCAACCCCAACCCCAACCCCAACCCCAACCCCAACCCCAACCCCAACCCCAACCCCAACCCCAACCCCAACCCCAACCCCAACCCCAACCCCAACCCCAACCCCAACCCCAACCCCAACCCCAACCCCAACCCCAACCCCAACCCCAACCCCAACCCCAACCCCAACCCCAACCCCCCAACCCCAACCCCAACCCCAACCCCAACCCCAACCCCAACCCCAACCCCAACCCCAACCCCAACCCAACCCCAACCCCAACCCCAACCCCAACCCCAACCCCAACCCCAACCCCAACCCCAACCCCAACCCCAACCCCAACCCCAACCCCAACCCCAACCCCAACCCCAACCCCAACCCCAACCCCAACCCCAACCCCAACCCCAACCCCAACCCCAACCCCAACCCCAACCCCAACCCCAACCCCAACCCCAACCCCAACCCCAACCCCAACCCCAACCCCAACCCCAACCCCAACCCCAACCCCAACCCCAACCCCAACCCCAACCCCAACCCCAACCCCAACCCCAACCCCAACCCCAACCCCAACCCCAACCCCAACCCCAACCCCAACCCCAACCCCAACCCCAACCCCAACCCCAACCCCAACCCCAACCCCAACCCCAACCCCAACCCCAACCCCAACCCCAACCCCAACCCCAACCCCAACCCCAACCCCAACCCCAACCCCAACCCCAACCCCAACCCCAACCCCAACCCCAACCCCAACCCCAACCCCAACCCCAACCCCAACCCCAACCCCAACCCCAACCCCAACCCCAACCCCAACCCCAACCCCAACCCCAACCCCAACCCCAACCCCAACCCCAACCCCAACCCCAACCCCAACCCCAACCCCAACCCCAACCCCAACCCCAACCCCAACCCCAACCCCAACCCCAACCCCAACCCCAACCCCAACCCCAACCCCAACCCCAACCCCAACCCCAACCCCCCACCCCAACCCCAACCCCAACCCCA
>JACTAT010000740.1:0-5000 GCA_014526335.1 Chrysaora quinquecirrha | reverse complement strand
ATAGCTTTGTTGTTTTGCAAACACGGGTTTTCTGCTTTCCACGGGATTGCCATCTGATAATGACCGTCCAATAACTGTATGGAATCTTGAAGGATCTTCATGGCTTTCTTGACAGAGATGGACATCCCTCTTTCGTTACTTGCTGACTGATCGAATGCATGATTAAAGAACTTCACCATCTGTTCTCGGAGGGTAACATCTTCTACCGACGTCTGGGTGAAATGGCAGCTTTCTAGGTCAGGTGTTGATCTATTCAGTGGTCCATTTAGTGTCCACCCAAATCGAGTTCTTACAGCAAACGGTCCTCCAAGTTTGCAATTTCGTACTTCCAAAAGCTCCATTGCTTCTGGCACATCGGTCCCAATAAGCAGACTCACTTCACCGCCATGTATTTCTTCTGGTAGGACTATTCCATGCAGGTAAGACCATCTGTCTACATCTTCTTGCTTAGCCATCGCCTCCACCGGTATGTTCAGACTCTCTGTTGAAAAGACATTATCCAACGAAATACTCACTGCTTGATTCACATCAGTTACTTCAAAGCTTGTCACTATCGTTTCGTAGGTATCATGAACACCTTCAATCGTTGTTAGTTGAATACGACATGGTTTTCCATCCACACCAATCTTCTTTGGAGATCACCGGTACAGAATGAAACGGTAGATCCACTATCCAATAACGCATACGTTAGCACATCATTTTTTCCTCCTTTGCATCTGACTCTTATAGGAATGATAGGCAAGCCTTGAACATCGCGTTCCCCACTTGAATCACTCAACATGCCATTAAACTGAATATGTCTCTATTGTTTGTTCTGAATCTGACATCATCCGATTTCTCCACAGACTTCTTTTCATCTACCAAACTTTGATTCTGGACACGTCTCCTCTCGAATGACTCCACTGCATTGTGAATTGTACCCAAATGCTTCCTCCTGATGTTACAACTAGGAAAAGTACACGCCTTCCGTTTCTTACAACCGGCTGCAAAGTGAAAACTTGAAAGGCAATTATCGCATAGCTTCTTCAAGGGAATGAATTTCAATTGCTGTTCACCATCAATCTTCTTGAATTCATCACACGAGCTCACTGGGTGGTTCTTCTTGCACTAGTAACACTTCAATTCACGACTGCCTGGATTAGCTGGTCCTGAGGCGTTTACACTGAAACTGAATTTCAGTGGCGTAGCCGACGGTGGTTACCTTTAGGGCATACCACTAAGGGCCCCAGCTTCTTAGGGCCCCGAAGGGGCCCCCAATCTTCAAATTACGTCATAATGAAAAAATCGCTTTTTAGTTGAAATAAACTTCTTTGTTAAGTAACTGATTATGAGAAACTCAAATCTCAGTCTCAGAACTCGAAAAACTTAAGAAACTCGGTACTTAGATCGTATTTCTATTTATTCCGATACATAGCTTAATCGTAAGGCTCCAGAAACCTAAGCCTTTTCCGAAGAAGAGGAAATTCAAATAAACATCTTAAAAATTATCAAGTTGGCCGATGGCTATTTCATTCTAGCTTGTCATTGGAATTTCCTTGTAAATCAAGACAATTTCCGCCTATACTGAGAGGTTTCAGTTCTTGTCGGACATAACATCTCATTAGAATCTTACTTAATTTCACCAAACGAATTCTATAGACGAGCGATAAAAGCTCCCTTTGATAATAAAATCATTCATTTCAAAATGTCCTCGAATCGAAAGCGTGTGTATGAATCAGGAGCGAGTAAAAGAGCTGAAAAGAAACGCAGAATTGAAGCTGCTACAGCTAACACTAAATCAATATCGTCATTTTTTGAAAGGAACACAGCATTTACAGATAGTGTTTCAGCATCAAGGGAAACCGAGAAAAGAATTGGAGAAGGAACTGAGAACCAGCTACAGAAAAAGAAACTGAGCTGAGAAATCCCTACTGTGAGGTTTGTTGGCTGTTTGCTGATCGTTCTTTCCACAACTATGAGAGCCAAAGAGTTTGGATAAATGGTGTTCCTGGCACAGGGCACAACTTACTAGAGAAGATAAAACGACATGAAACTGCACCAATGCACATAGAAGCAGCAGCCGTGTACAGTAGGTGGAAATCAGGGAAGGTCTTAGATGAAGAAAACGAGCGTAAACTTGAATAAACGCGCTGTTTTGGGTAAAAGTCCTTAATCGTATCATAACAATAATATTGACTCTTGCATCTTTATCTTTGGCCTTTAGAGGCCACAGAGAAGAATTCAAGGATGGAATATGTGAAGGAGGAAACTTCCTTGGGCTGGTTGCATTATTGGCAGAATACGACAAAGTGCTTTCAGAAATTATTGCCCTCCCTGCCAGGGCTACAAAATACCTAAGTGCTACTATCCAGAATGAATTGATAGAGCTTCTTGCAAAGGCGGTAAGATCATCTCTTGTCAAGAAGATTAATGCTTCTCCATTTTGGTCCATCATCTTAGATACGACGAGTGATATTTCTAGAGTTGATCAACTGAGTGTTGTCATACGTTGGGTTCAGATTGAGGGAGATAATTGCTCAGTTGTTGAGAGCTTCATGGGTTTTGTGAAGGTAACTAGTCCCGACGCGAAAGGGATAGCCTCTACTGCGAAAACATTCATCGAAAACCTTGGAATCGAGTTTGGAAAGATAAGGGGGACAAGGCTATGATGGAGCTAGCGTTATGAGTGGGGTTCACGCAGGCCTGCAAAGCCTGATTCAGGAAGCAAGTTCTTCTCCTGTGCCTTTCGTCCATTGTGGCTGTCATAACCTGAACCTCGTGATAAATGATGCCGTAGACTCGGTAGTTGAGAATAAAGGTTTTTTTGGTGTACTCAAAGAAATTTTCAATTACTTTGGACAGTCTTTAAATAGGTGGGAGGAATTGCGAATGGAAGCTGATCCCAGATCTCTCACTCTAAAGAGATTATGTGAAACCCGGTGGTCTTCCAGGGTTGACGCCGTTCGTGCAGTTAGAGATAGATATCCCCACATTATGAAGATTCTAACTCGCTTAGCCTTGACATCCACAAAGAAAAAGGAGAGAGATGACGCAAAACTTTTAAAAGAAAAAATGGATAGCTATGAGTTTATTTTGTTCATTGTGATATGGGAAAGAATCCTCCGTGCAATTAATTCTACATCCAGGGAGCTGCAGTCAACCAAGGTGGATCTTTCTGTTGCATCAAGGCTTCTAAGCTGTACCATCTCCGAGCTGGAAATTCTCCGATGCTCTTGGGATTCAGTTAAGCTGACAGCCTCAGCTTTGGCAAAATCATGGAATTCTTCTCTGACGTTCACTCAAAAAAGAAGACGAAGAGTCAAACGTTTCTTTGATGAATGGTCGGAGGATGAATGCCTCACTGATACCGAAGAATCTTTTAAAGTGCGAGTTTTTTACAAAACAGTCGATACTGCTCTTATGCAGTTACGAAGTAGATTTGAAGGGCAAAGTCTAGTAACGAGTCTTTTTAGTTTTCTACACCCAAAAGCTTTGGTAAAATGCAGTGTTGCTGACATATCTGTTTTTTCAAGAAGAATACTTGAGAAGTACCAAATGGATTTCACAGATTGCTTAGAAACAGAGCTAAGGTCCTTTGTCAAAGAATTTAGACCTGAAATTTCGGAGAAGGAGTCGGTCATGGATCTTTCAAATTTGATGCTTGAGAGCAGGGTAAGCTCATCATTCCCTGAAGTTTATAAACTGGTCCTCCTCTTCGTAACGATTCCAGTAACTGTTGCAACCGCCGAAAGATCCTTTTCTAAACTTAAACTTATCAAAATCTATTTAAGATCAGCAATAAGCCAAGAAAGACTTGACTATCTTGCGATACTTTCGATTGAAAACACGGAGGCAAAGACGATCGACAAGACAAAGTTAATCCAGAACTTTGCTTCTTTAAATGTTCGACGTCAGAAACGAATTGGGTTATAGACTAGACTGGCTGTACTTAAAAAACCTAAGTAATACAACAAAAGCCATTAACAAGTGTTGAAGCGGTCTTACGTATTTTTGTGTCTTGTATGTAGTTATATTAGTGTTTTGCAACGTTTGCAGATGGAACGAGGGACTTTTTTGACGGAGTGGAATGGAACCTGACAGGCAATAGTGGACATGCTGTTACTGTTAGGAATGAAAATACGAGAGTTCGAAAACCTTCAACAAAATTTGCAGTTTTCTAGTCATAAGAAGTGAGAAAGCATAATTCGTCTTTCAATACATTCCTGCAATTTAGCCCATGTTCCTACAACTTCGCAAAGAGTTAATTTAATGTTATCTTTTCTTTAGAATATTGCTGCTGTTTATTCGCTGTTTTTTATCGTTGAACTATTTAATCATGTTGTGTTTTTTTAATTTTAAACTTAGCTTATAAGATATGCATTTTTGTATCAGGCTTTTTGTGAGGTAAATTATATGCAATCTGAAATCTAGTCCCTATAGCTAGACATAGGAGCAAGGGGCCCCGGGTCCCTAAAATCAATAAGGGCCCCACACACCTCCGCTACGCCACTGGGGTCACATCTTCTACTAACCAAATGACGTCTGTCTGTCCCATCTGGTAAGAATCTTGTAGTTGTATGCTGATCATTTTGTTCAATGTAATCCAGCCTATTCCTGGTAGTGGTGTCCTGTGCCATCTGTGCTTCCCTCACATCTGAAAACGCTGTTGGTTGCCATTCTCGAGCATGAATATTTAAGTTGGGCAATATACCTTTATCCATTTCACCAAAATCTTCTCTACGGGGGTCCAGACCTGTCTTCTGCCCATCTTCCAAGGGGTTTTCTCTTCGGACTGATAAGCGATGTATATACTCCATCATCCCTGAACGTCTGAATTCCATATTCTGTTTGCCTTTGGGCTCCTCCTTAACTTGGATGGGAACTGAATCTGATCGGCTATCTGAAATATTCTTGAAATCGTTGTAGGCTTGCACCTCGGCTTTGAGTTTGGCCAATTGGGTATCCAAGGCTAATTTTTCTTTCATTTGGTTGAGGCGTAACTCTTCGTTCTCGAGTCTCTG
>JACTAT010000074.1:0-21517 GCA_014526335.1 Chrysaora quinquecirrha | reverse complement strand
CTGAAAGTTACAATTACCATATCTGGTATACTTCCATTATACAAATATTGTATATGGATATTGGTCAGCTTTTCATCTTGGAAAATAATTCATAACTCTGTATCTTTGCAGCTGATATGTTTGAGTGGCTTCATTCACATTATAGAGATTAATATACTCTTTTAACTTTTCTGTTGCTGGAATCAAAGTTTTCAAATGCAGTTCTATCTTTTGATATCATAAGACCATTTACCCTTCTCAGCATCTGGACACATGACCGAGATTGCACTATCCACTCTCTGTAATTGCAAGTAAAAGCCTTTCCTCCATCTCGAAACTGACCATTATTCCAAGTAGCCAAAATTGGAGTGAAGTAAAATTTCTTCACTTGATTATCTCTAAATAAGGCATTTCTTAGAACAGCACCAGTATTGGCATTCGTAATTTTGGATTCTCACCAGTAGTTCTTGTAATGCAATACTCATCAAGAATGTCGTCAGCTGCTGTATTGTTTGGATTAATATTTGGATCAAAATAAAACCATCTCGAAACTGCAATTCATGACCCAATGCATCTTTTCCTCTCACAATCAAATTGTAATTGTAAGCCTGATGTGGATACCATCTCTCTTGCGTTTCTACCAGAATATTTTCCTGTGTGTAATTTATATTCTTAAACATACTATGCGAGACATTGTCGTGAGGTAAAACAGATCTTTCTTAGCATCAGGAATGTCCCTCTGTTATATCTCAACTGTACTTCCATGTAAATTCGACTTGTTGACAAATCATAAAAAATCTAGCTTGATTTCACACAAAAATGAATATTATTTTGGCTTCGCCAAGCACAGGAATTGCCGGAACAATAATAGAATTACCATAATGCTGGATAAGATTTTCTAATATTTCTTTATGATCATATTCAAATCTCTGCTCAACATCAGCCGCATATTGAGCAGATGTCCTAATATCAGTAATTTGATCAGGTATCGCTCCAGGCAATTCCATAGTTTATCGTTTAAGAAATCACTCTTCAATAAATGCATCAAATGCTCATCTATATAAATTATCTCTAATATATATTCTATTACCCAAAAAAATAAAAGATAAAGATAAAAACTATTCTAGCTATAGCATACAAGAAATGGAACAAGAATCTTTAAAACGTTTGAAATGGAAGAAAAAACCTTTGACTGGAGTGGAAAATTATGAAAACTAAAAATCTAAGGAGAAATGAAGGCTGGAAAACATTAGCGCATTATCTTGAATGGTACAATTGCAGAGATGTCATTCCTTTTAAAGATGCAATTAAAGTTTATTCAAAAGAATTTCATCGATATGATATTGATTTGACTTTAGATGGAATAAGTCTACCTTCACTTGCGAATAAAATCATGTACAAATCGAATAAGCTGGCTAAGCTTATGTATGTCGAAGATAAATGGGCTATGGATTTTATAAGAAGCACATAGTTGGAGGACCGTCAATTATATTTGATCAACATGCTGAAGGTTTAATAGAAGGGCATGATTGCGCTGCTCTTTATCTAGATTGTCTACGACAGGAAAAGCAACTATTTGGAAACTACAAAATTCTGAATCAAATAAACTATATCGAGAAGAAGCTCCTAAAGGTAATAGAATTTTTTTAAAAGAAATGAAATACTATTATATTTTATATATCTCCAAATTGCTTATTTTTCTACTTTTTTAGCCGCATGCAAGAGCAGAATTGCAGATGAATATCTAGATTGGATAGAAGAAATTTCTCTTAATCAAGATGACGATTCAAAATTATATTTCAAACGTGAGTATCTATTTCGCATTTCTATAACAGAGAAACAAGAGTTCTTTCAAAACTTTCCAGATATAAATCATATATATGTCGATGCTGTTGATGAACTAAATAGAACAGTTTATGAGTTTGACGGATGTTATTTTCATGCTTGTGAAGATTGTTTAAACAATAAAAAGATCTCAGGCTTTGCTCAACGTAAAGACAAACATGAAAGACTTTTCACAGCTGCAGAAATACGACAGATGGATAAAGCAAGAGATAAATTCTTAGAAAATAGAAAATATACTGTAATTCGCATGAAAGAATGTCAATGGAGACAATTGGTAAAGAGTGAAGCTGGAGCAGAAATACGCTTATTCACAAGACAAAATAAAATGTATAATAGTGATAAGCCTTCGTCAACTTTAGAAGAATTGCTGAATGACATTCGTAATGAAAGAGTATTCAGAGCGCTAGAAGTCAATATTCATACTCCAGACAATTTAAAAAACTTTTGAAGAGTTTACGCCGATATTTAAAAATGCTACTGTCTCTTTTGGTGATATTGGAGAATATATGCAAAATGTTATATGATAATTAAAACTATGATAAATTAAACCAAGAGTATTTCATAACTCCTTCAGCAAAATTCGGCAAAAGAACGCCTGGAAAATTAGGCGTGTTGTTTCAGATTCAAAGAGAAGGGTGCTGAAACAAAAGTTGATACCAAGCATCCTTATTGCCTACTCACACCAGTCAATTTATACCTGCTGGCAATTGTACAATTTTGATGGAGTTTGGTCCATAGCAAATAAAACAGGTGCTAGATCATTGTGATCATTTGTTTAACTTAGATGATATCACAAACTGCATTGAACTCTGGAGAAATTCCCAGGCAAATAACATCTATATGTTAATGTGTGATCTTTTGGAGATATGGCTGAACAAAACATGCTAGATGTATTGGCAGAGGAGGATTCTGATAATATGGAAATCAAAGAGGAAGATTGGCAAAGTATTCGAAATGACAGCTCTAGAGCCGAATTATTTGACGATTCAAAATTTTCATAGCTGTCAAGATTTACCAGGGAGAACAGTGAGCATGAAAGCAGTCTCCAAGGGAAAAATGCAAGTGATGTTGTCATGGATATGTAATGGATTAAAGTACCGCATATGCCCAAAATGCATAAACACTGTCTACTTTGATGTATAAAATATCCTGCTGCTAACCCAGTTCATCTTGCACATTTATTGAGGAGCACTTTTTTCTTGTGAGAGATGGGAAGGGGAGAGAAAGAAATGAGCACATCAATTGGATAGGAAAGAAAGTAATGGACAGAAATTGACAGAAAGTAAAGGATAGTGTTTGCGATTGACGACGATAGATCGTGAGTTTTCTAAGGGTTTGTCTAAGGGGTATTTTGTTGTATTTGTGTTGTTCTGTTGGTGTTTAGGACTATTTAATTTACGTTTTGCTGGGTCTTCACATGGTTATTTTATAGTGATAAACAGATGAAAAATGAAAAATGTAAAATTTCACCCACAGCGATTTTTCACTATAAATCCCTTATAAATTTTCAAAGTTTTTCTCCCTATAAAATCAAGATCATGAGGGCTAGAGAGATGAAAATCTCTCTTTCAACTAAGACTGGGGTGCTGAATCCGAATCTGGAACTGGAACCGAAATTTTAATGTGAGCATATTTTTTCGAAAATTTTGCAAACGAAGCAGTAAGTTGAAAAGGTGTATTAAAATGGCCGCCAACAGTAGCAGTAGGCCCAGAACATAAAATTTACATAACAAAGCCATGGCAGCTCAAGGGCTTCGCTCCACTTTATTTCGGTGGGAAAATGTTCACAATTTTAGTGACTTTTAAGTGAAATAAAACATAAACAATTTATTTTGCATCTTGATCAAAAATTATCAAAACTTTGAAGCAGTGCCTGCCTAATTTCCTGGAAAATATTACAGCTGGCTCAATGTTTTTTCGTTATTGAAGGCAGCATGGTTGAAACTGTTGTGTCATGTTATAATTTTTAATCAAAATAATTTAAGAATATTTTAGGTTCAAAATCGAAAAATTTTAAGAGTATTTGAGGCTCGGCAAAAATTAACGTATTCTAATAGAAAAGGTGTGTTCCCTCAGTGCAACTACCACTTACTGGACTAGCGTACATGAGGAGCTTACAAATTGGTTATCTGTCGTTATGACTTCGTACATTTAAGACTGGTGTATTGGATTGCTTCGCAGGCATTTCCGCCACCCCCTTTTTTTGAAAACGCTGTGCGGTCCCTGGCTCAACCTGACTCGAATTGTGCTACTACAAATAATACTACCTTGTCTATCAATCATTTGCCCGTGCACTGTACCATTGTTGAACTCTACAACCTCTCGAAAAAGGTGACAGAAAGTAAGTCTAGCCACTTTGTTATGAAAAAACACTTGTAAATCATGTGTGTCTGCTTGTCGGTTTGAAAAAGATTGATGTTGATGTTCTGAACATACACGCAGTTTTTTATAAGCAACCGCTTATAAGCAGCCAAGATGTAGACGACCTAAAACTTTAAGCAACGTATAGTACCACAGGAAAAAAACCTAAGCAACATTTTAAATAATTTATATCACTGAAAGAAATTGAGGATTGATCAATCAAATAGAAGCTATTTCCATTCATTTGCTGTCAAAGCTCGCATATCAACCTAGTTTTACTCATTAAATGAACCGTTTCTTTAATGGGTTCCGTTTAACTTTCAATACAAAGTCTCTCTATTTTAACTATATCCACTTTTAACACAGTTTTGACTTAAGTCAACCGTTGCACATCCCTAAATAGCAGGTAGAAATGATTCCAGTCATTTTATGCTAGCTATAGCCTCTATACTATTGTTAGGGCAGAAATATACAGTCAAAATTAAGCAACTACTAAGCAACTACTAAGCAACTACTAAGCAACTTTTGCAACTAACAGTTGGCCATAACTACTACTACTAAGATGTCACACGCAAATAGTACTGCACAACGCGTCTCACAATACCACGCCAGTTTTTCAATCTTGTGTCAGTTCAGATAATTTATTCAGTGCTTCTTTTGAAAGATCCAATTTGATTCCAATGTTGGCCAAATCTTGTCTTATTGTCTGCATCCAGGTCGTCTCTGGTCTTCCTTCTGGTCGTTTCATGTTCCTGAGATATTCTTTAAGGGCTTTCCTTGCTGGTGTTTCTAGGTTTAAACGTGTGAGATGTCCTAGCCATGTTAGTTGCCTTTCTCTTATCATTTCACTCCATGGTTCACATTTCGTTCTGGCATAGCGCTCGCTGTTGGTAATATTTCTTTGCTAGTTAATTCCAAGAATCTTTCTTAGATGTCTACGTTGGAAGGTGTTGATGGTGTTTTCTAGTTTTTTCGTTAAAGTCCACAGTTCGCTATTATACAAAAACACACTTGCTACATAGGCATTGAAAGTTCTCAGTTTGATCTTGATGGAGTTTTTCTTGCTGCTGAATATGCTGTTGAACGTTTTGTAGGCATCGATTGCCAATATCTTTCTTCTGTTGATGTCTGTCTCTGTACCGAGAAGACTTCCAAGAACGTTGCATTCTTTCCATGCTTCATTTCCCTTTTGCTCGATGTTATATTCTTCAGTTTTTGATTCATTTATTTGTAGGTTTCTTTCTTCAAGTTTACCAGGAATGGTTTCTTTTATATAATCTATTCGATGTTTGGCAGTAGAAGCCCATGTGATGTCCTCAGCATAAGAAGGGTTTATTTCGAAGTAGCTGTTCTCTCTGGATGGATCTGTTGTTGTGTCCTCGTTATCCATGGATCTGGCAAGGTAGAAGATGAACAGTATTCCACCGAGACAGTCACCCTGTGCGATCCCTATTTCTGTTTTGATGTTTTCACCTTTCTCTTTTCCGACTACGACTCCCAAGTTTACATCTTTTATCAAGAGGGACATCATGTGTAGCTCATCAGGTTCAAGTATTTCTTGCAGGTCTTCTAGTAACTTTCTGCGGCTTACCGTGTCGAAGGCCTTGCTCATATCTAGCAGTAAAAGGTAGATATTGTAGTTGCTGGATGTTACAGCTTTCTCTGCTAGCATCTTCATTGCAAAAACCTGTTCGGTTGTGTTTTCGACCTGCTTGGTAGGCAGCTTGTTCTATCGGGATTTTAGTGCTGAAACGGTTCCAACATCTTATCATGCAGATGGTAAGCAATTTTCTTAGTACAGATAACAGTATGATTGGTCGTTGATTTTAGGGTTGTCCTGGCTTTTTTCCTGGTTTTAGGAGAGGTTTTAGGATACCCTGTTTGATCTGCTCTAATAATATGCCAGTGCATGTTATTATATATTTTTCAGTAAATTCTGTATTTAAACTTTATTTCAACTGAACTTGGCCAGTACGACTATCAACAACTTTACTTCCATCTTTTTATATCTGGTTGTTGTTAATTGAAATGGATATAATGCATACCCATTTTTCGTCAAGTATTGATAAACATCAAACATATTGCTTGATCTTTGAAATAAATCATAGATTCCATTCAATGCTGATTCTCTATCAACATATTCTGCAGCGCTAGCTTGAGATTCATGATTGCTAAAAACTTGCAAACTAAATTTATCTCCTGGAATATGCTTATAATTGAAGGGATTCACTTGAGTGCTTCCCGCACTAAAAGCTCGATTTCTGAAAGTTACAATTACCATATCTGGTATACTTCCATTATACAAATATTGTATATGGATATTGGTCAGCTTTTCATCTTGGGAAAATAATTCATAACTCTGTATCTTTGCAGCTGATATGTTTGAGTGGCTTCATTCACATTATAGAGATTAATATACTCTTTTAACTTTTCTGTTGCTGGAATCAAAGTTTTCAAATGCAGTTCTATCTTTTTGATATCATAAGACCATTTACCCTTCTCAGCATCTGGACACATGACCGAGATTGCACTATCCACTCTCTGTAATTGCAAGTAAAAGCCTTTCCTCCATCTCGAAACTGACCATTATTCCAAGTAGCCAAAATTGGAGTGAAGTAAAATTTCTTCACTTGATTATCTCTAAATAAGGCATTTCTTAGAACAGCACCAGTATTGGCATTCGTAATTTTGGATTCTCACCAGTAGTTCTTGTAATGCAATACTCATCAAGAATGTCGTCAGCTGCTGTATTGTTTGGATTAATATTTGGATCAAAATAAAACCATCTCGAAACTGCAATTCATGACCCAATGCATCTTTTCCTCTCACAATCAAATTGTAATTGTAAGCCTGATGTGGATACCATCTCTCTTGCGTTTCTACCAGAATATTTTCCTGTGTGTAATTTATATTCTTAAACATACTATGCGAGACATTGTCGTGAGGTAAAACAGATCTTTCTTAGCATCAGGAATGTCCCTCTGTTATATCTCAACTGTACTTCCATGTAAATTCGACTTGTTGACAAATCATAAAAAATCTAGCTTGATTTCACACAAAAATGAATATTATTTTGGCTTCGCCAAGCACAGGAATTGCCGGAACAATAATAGAATTACCATAATGCTGGATAAGATTTTCTAATATTTCTTTATGATCATATTCAAATCTCTGCTCAACATCAGCCGCATATTGAGCAGATGTCCTAATATCAGTAATTTGATCAGGTATCGCTCCAGGCAATTCCATAGTTTATCGTTTAAGAAATCACTCTTCAATAAATGCATCAAATGCTCATCTATATAAATTATCTCTAATATATATTCTATTACCCAAAAAAATAAAAGATAAAGATAAAAACTATTCTAGCTATAGCATACAAGAAATGGAACAAGAATCTTTAAAACGTTTGAAATGGAAGAAAAAACCTTTGACTGGAGTGGAAAATTATGAAAACTAAAAATCTAAGGAGAAATGAAGGCTGGAAAACATTAGCGCATTATCTTGAATGGTACAATTGCAGAGATGTCATTCCTTTTAAAGATGCAATTAAAGTTTATTCAAAAGAATTTCATCGATATGATATTGATTTGACTTTAGATGGAATAAGTCTACCTTCACTTGCGAATAAAATCATGTACAAATCGAATAAGCTGGCTAAGCTTATGTATGTCGAAGATAAATGGGCTATGGATTTTATAAGAAGCACATAGTTGGAGGACCGTCAATTATATTTGATCAACATGCTGAAGGTTTAATAGAAGGGCATGATTGCGCTGCTCTTTATCTAGATTGTCTACGACAGGAAAAGCAACTATTTGGAAACTACAAAATCCTGAATCAAATAAACTATATCGAGAAGAAGCTCCTAAAGGTAATAGAATTTTTTTAAAAGAAATGAAATACTATTATATTTTATATATCTCCAAATTGCTTATTTTTCTACTTTTTTTTAGCCGCATGCAAGAGCAGAATTGCAGATGAATATCTAGATTGGATAGAAGAAATTTCTCTTAATCAAGATGACGATTCAAAATTATATTTCAAACGTGAGTATCTATTTCGCATTTCTATAACAGAGAAACAAGAGTTCTTTCAAAACTTTCCAGATATAAATCATATATATGTCGATGCTGTTGATGAACTAAATAGAACAGTTTATGAGTTTGACGGATGTTATTTTCATGCTTGTGAAGATTGTTTAAACAATAAAAAGATCTCAGGCTTTGCTCAACGTAAAGACAAACATGAAAGACTTTTCACAGCTGCAGAAATACGACAGATGGATAAAGCAAGAGATAAATTCTTAGAAAATAGAAAATATACTGTAATTCGCATGAAAGAATGTCAATGGAGACAATTGGTAAAGAGTGAAGCTGGAGCAGAAATACGCTTATTCACAAGACAAAATAAAATGTATAATAGTGATAAGCCTTCGTCAACTTTAGAAGAATTGCTGAATGACATTCGTAATGAAAGAGTATTCAGAGCGCTAGAAGTCAATATTCATACTCCAGACAATTTAAAAAACTTTTGAAGAGTTTACGCCGATATTTAAAAATGCTACTGTCTCTTTTGGTGATATTGGAGAATATATGCAAAATGTTATATGATAATTAAAACTATGATAAATTAAACCAAGAGTATTTCATAACTCCTTCAGCAAAATTCGGCAAAAGAACGCCTGGAAAATTAGGCGTGTTGTTTCAGATTCAAAGAGAAGGGTGCTGAAACAAAAGTTGATACCAAGCATCCTTATTGCCTACTCACACCAGTCAATTTATACCTGCTGGCAATTGTACAATTTTGATGGAGTTTGGTCCATAGCAAATAAAACAGGTGCTAGATCATTGTGATCATTTGTTTAACTTAGATGATATCACAAACTGCATTGAACTCTGGAGAAATTCCCAGGCAAATAACATCTATATGTTAATGTGTGATCTTTTGGAGATATGGCTGAACAAAACATGCTAGATGTATTGGCAGAGGAGGATTCTGATAATATGGAAATCAAAGAGGAAGATTGGCAAAGTATTCGAAATGACAGCTCTAGAGCCGAATTATTTGACGATTCAAAATTTTCATAGCTGTCAAGATTTACCAGGAGAACAGTGAGCATGAAAGCAGTCTCCAAGGGAAAAATGCAAGTGATGTTGTCATGGATATGTAATGGATTAAAGTACCGCATATGCCCAAAATGCATAAACACTGTCTACTTTGATGTATAAAATATCCTGCTGCTAACCCAGTTCATCTTGCACATTTATTGAGGAGCACTTTTTCTTGTGAGAGATGGGAAGGAGAGAAAGAAATGAGCACATCAATTGGATAGGAAAGAAAGTAATGGACAGAAATTGACAGAAAGTAAAGGATAGTGTTTGCGATTGACGACGATAGATCGTGAGTTTTCTAAGGGTTTGTCTAAGGGTATTTTGTTGTATTTGTGTTGTTCTGTTGGTGTTTAGGACTATTTAATTTACGTTTTGCTGGGTCTTCACATGGTTATTTTATAGTGATAAACAGATGAAAATGAAAATGTAAAATTTCACCCACAGCGATTTTTCACTATAAATCCCTTATAAATTTTCAAAGTTTTCTCCTATAAAATCAAGATCATGAGGGCTAGAGATGAAAATCTCTCTTTCAACTAAGACTGGGGTGCTGAATCCGAATCTGGAACTGGAACCGAAATTTTAATGTGAGCATATTTTTCGAAAATTTTGCAAACGAAGCAGTAAGTTGAAAAGGTGTATTAAAATGGCCGCCAACAGTAGCAGTAGGCCCAGAACATAAAATTTACATAACAAAGCCATGGCAGCTCAAGGGCTTCGCTCCACTTTATTTCGGTGGGAAAATGTTCACAATTTTAGTGACTTTTAAGTGAAATAAAACATAAACAATTTATTTTGCATCTTGATCAAAAATTATCAAAAACTTTGAAGCAGTGCCTGCCTAATTTCCTGGAAAATATTACAGCTGGCTCAATGTTTTTCGTTATTGAAGGCAGCATGGTTGAAACTGTTGTGTCATGTTATAATTTTAATCAAAATAATTTAAGAATATTTTAGGTTCAAAATCGAAAAATTTTAAGAGTATTTGAGGCTCGGCAAAAATTAACGTATTCTAATAGAAAAGGTGTGTTCCCTCAGTGCAACTACCACTTACTGGACTAGCGTACATGAGGAGCTTACAAATTGGTTATCTGTCGTTATGACTTCGTACATTTAAGACTGGTGTATTGGATTGCTTCGCAGGCATTTCCGCCACCCCCTTTTTTTGAAAACGCTGTGCGGTCCCTGGCTCAACCTGACTCGAATTGTGCTACTACAAATAATACTACCTTGTCTATCAATCATTTGCCCGTGCACTGTACCATTGTTGAACTCTACAACCTCTCGAAAAAGGTGACAGAAAGTAAGTCTAGCCACTTTGTTATGAAAAAACACTTGTAAATCATGTGTGTCTGCTTGTCGGTTTGAAAAAGATTGATGTTGATGTTCTGAACATACACGCAGTTTTTTATAAGCAACCGCTTATAAGCAGCCAAGATGTAGACGACCTAAAACTTTAAGCAACGTATAGTACCACAGGAAAAAACCTAAGCAACATTTTAAATAATTTATATCACTGAAAGAAATTGAGGATTGATCAATCAAATAGAAGCTATTTCCATTCATTTGCTGTCAAAGCTCGCATATCAACCTAGTTTTACTCATTAAATGAACCGTTTCTTTAATGGGTTCCGTTTAACTTTCAATACAAAGTCTCTCTATTTTAACTATATCCACTTTTAACACAGTTTTGACTTAAGTCAACCGTTGCACATCCCTAAATAGCAGGTAGAAATGATTCCAGTCATTTTATGCTAGCTATAGCCTCTATACTATTGTTAGGGCAGAAATATACAGTCAAAATTAAGCAACTACTAAGCAACAACTAAGCAACTACTAAGCAACTTTTGCAACTAACAGTTGGCCATAACTACTACTACTAAGATGTCACACGCAAATAGTACTGCACAACGCGTCTCACAATACCACGCCAGTTTTTTCAATCTTGTGTCAGTTCAGATAATTTATTCAGTGCTTCTTTTGAAAGATCCAATTTGATTCCGATTTTGGCCAAATCTTGTCTTATTGTCTGCATCCAGGTCGTCTCTGGTCTTCCTTCTGGTCGTTTCATGTTCCTGAGATATTCTTTAAGGGCTTTCCTTGCTGGTGTTTCTAGGTTTAAACGTGTGAGATGTCCTAGCCATGTTAGTTGCCTTTCTCTTATCATTTCACTCCATGGTTCACATTTCGTTCTGGCATAGCGCTCGCTGTTGGTAATATTTCTTTGCTAGTTAATTCCAAGAATCTTTCTTAGATGTCTACGTTGGAAGGTGTTGATGGTGTTTTCTAGTTTTTTCGTTAAAGTCCACAGTTCGCTATTATACAAAAACACACTTGCTACATAGGCATTGAAAGTTCTCAGTTTGATCTTGATGGAGTTTTTCTTGCTGCTGAATATGCTGTTGAACGTTTTGTAGGCATCGATTGCCAATATCTTTCTTCTGTTGATGTCTGTCTCTGTACCGAGAAGACTTCCAAGAACGTTGCATTCTTTCCATGCTTCATTTCCTTTTGCTCGATGTTATATTCTTCAGTTTTGATTCATTTATTTGTAGGTTTCTTTCTTCAAGTTTACCAGGAATGGTTTCTTTTATATAATCTATTCGATGTTTGGCAGTAGAAGCCCATGTGATGTCCTCAGCATAAGAAGGGTTTATTTCGAAGTAGCTGTTCTCTCTGGATGGATCTGTTGTTGTGTCCTCGTTATCCATGGATCTGGCAAGGTAGAAGATGAACAGTATTCCACCGAGACAGTCACCCTGTGCGATCCCTATTTCTGTTTTGATGTTTTCACCTTTCTCTTTTCCGACTACGACTCCCAAGTTTACATCTTTTATCAAGAGGGACATCATGTGTAGCTCATCAGGTTCAAGTATTTCTTGCAGGTCTTCTAGTAACTTTCTGCGGCTTACCGTGTCGAAGGCCTTGCTCATATCTAGCAGTAAAAGGTAGATATTGTAGTTGCTGGATGTTACAGCTTTCTCTGCTAGCATCTTCATTGCAAAAACCTGTTCGGTTGTGTTTTCGACCTGCTTGGTAGGCAGCTTGTTCTATCGGGATTTTAGTGCTGAAACGGTTCCAACATCTTATCATGCAGATGGTAAGCAATTTTCTTAGTACAGATAACAGTATGATTGGTCGTTGATTTTAGGGTTGTCCTGGCTTTTTTCCTGGTTTTAGGAGAGGTTTTAGGATACCCTGTTTGATCTGCTCTAATAATATGCCAGTGCATGTTATTATATATTTTCAGTAAATTCTGTATTTAAACTTTATTTCAACTGAACTTGGCCAGTACGACTATCAACAACTTTACTTCCATCTTTTTATATCTGGTTGTTGTTAATTGAAATGGATATAATGCATACCCATTTTTCGTCAAGTATTGATAAACATCAAACATATTGCTTGATCTTTGAAATAAATCATAGATTCCATTCAATGCTGATTCTCTATCAACATATTCTGCAGCGCTAGCTTGAGATTCATGATTGCTAAAAACTTGCAAACTAAATTTATCTCCTGGAATATGCTTATAATTGAAGGATTCACTTGAGTGCTTCCGCACTAAAAGCTCGATTTCTGAAAGTTACAATTACCATATCTGGTATACTTCCATTATACAAATATTGTATATGGATATTGGTCAGCTTTTCATCTTGCGGAAAATAATTCATAACTCTGTATCTTTGCAGCTGATATGTTTGAGTGGCTTCATTCACATTATAGAGATTAATATACTCTTTTAACTTTTCTGTTGCTGGAATCAAAGTTTTCAAATGCAGTTCTATCTTTTTGATATCATAAGACCATTTACCCTTCTCAGCATCTGGACACATGACCGAGATTGCACTATCCACTCTCTGTAATTGCAAGTAAAAAGCCTTTCCTCCATCTCGAAACTGACCATTATTCCAAGTAGCCAAAATTGGAGTGAAGTAAAATTTCTTCACTTGATTATCTCTAAATAAGGCATTTCTTAGAACAGCACCAGTATTGGCATTCGTAATTTTTGGATTCTCACCAGTAGTTCTTGTAATGCAATACTCATCAAGAATGTCGTCAGCTGCTGTATTGTTTGGATTAATATTTGGATCAAAATAAAAACCATCTCGAAACTGCAATTCATGACCCAATGCATCTTTTCCTCTCACAATCAAATTGTAATTGTAAGCCTGATGTGGATACCATCTCTCTTGCGTTTCTACCAGAATATTTTCCTGTGTGTAATTTATATTCTTAAACATACTATGCGAGACATTGTCGTGAGGTAAAACAGATCTTTCTTAGCATCAGGAATGTCCCTCTGTTATATCTCAACTGTACTTCCATGTAAATTCGACTTGTTGACAAATCATAAAAAATCTAGCTTGATTTCACACAAAAATGAATATTATTTTGGCTTCGCCAAGCACAGGAATTGCCGGAACAATAATAGAATTACCATAATGCTGGATAAGATTTTCTAATATTTCTTTATGATCATATTCAAATCTCTGCTCAACATCAGCCGCATATTGAGCAGATGTCCTAATATCAGTAATTTGATCAGGTATCGCTCCAGGCAATTCCATAGTTTATCGTTTAAGAAATCACTCTTCAATAAATGCATCAAATGCTCATCTATATAAATTATCTCTAATATATATTCTATTACCCAAAAAAATAAAAGATAAAGATAAAAACTATTCTAGCTATAGCATACAAGAAATGGAACAAGAATCTTTAAAACGTTTGAAATGGAAGAAAAAACCTTTGACTGGAGTGGAAAATTATGAAAACTAAAAATCTAAGGAGAAATGAAGGCTGGAAAACATTAGCGCATTATCTTGAATGGTACAATTGCAGAGATGTCATTCCTTTTAAAGATGCAATTAAAGTTTATTCAAAAGAATTTCATCGATATGATATTGATTTGACTTTAGATGGAATAAGTCTACCTTCACTTGCGAATAAAATCATGTACAAATCGAATAAGCTGGCTAAGCTTATGTATGTCGAAGATAAATGGGCTATGGATTTTATAAGAAGCACATAGTTGGAGGACCGTCAATTATATTTGATCAACATGCTGAAGGTTTAATAGAAGGGCATGATTGCGCTGCTCTTTATCTAGATTGTCTACGACAGGAAAAGCAACTATTTGGAAACTACAAAATCCTGAATCAAATAAACTATATCGAGAAGAAGCTCCTAAAGGTAATAGAATTTTTTTAAAAGAAATGAAATACTATTATATTTTATATATCTCCAAATTGCTTATTTTTCTACTTTTTTTTAGCCGCATGCAAGAGCAGAATTGCAGATGAATATCTAGATTGGATAGAAGAAATTTCTCTTAATCAAGATGACGATTCAAAATTATATTTCAAACGTGAGTATCTATTTCGCATTTCTATAACAGAGAAACAAGAGTTCTTTCAAAACTTTCCAGATATAAATCATATATATGTCGATGCTGTTGATGAACTAAATAGAACAGTTTATGAGTTTGACGGATGTTATTTTCATGCTTGTGAAGATTGTTTAAACAATAAAAGATCTCAGGCTTTGCTCAACGTAAAGACAAACATGAAAGACTTTTCACAGCTGCAGAAATACGACAGATGGATAAAGCAAGAGATAAATTCTTAGAAAATAGAAAATATACTGTAATTCGCATGAAAGAATGTCAATGGAGACAATTGGTAAAGAGTGAAGCTGGAGCAGAAATACGCTTATTCACAAGACAAAATAAAATGTATAATAGTGATAAGCCTTCGTCAACTTTAGAAGAATTGCTGAATGACATTCGTAATGAAAGAGTATTCAGAGCGCTAGAAGTCAATATTCATACTCCAGACAATTTAAAAAAAACTTTTGAAGAGTTTACGCCGATATTTAAAAATGCTACTGTCTCTTTTGGTGATATTGGAGAATATATGCAAAATGTTATATGATAATTAAAACTATGATAAATTAAACCAAGAGTATTTCATAACTCCTTCAGCAAAATTCGGCAAAAGAACGCCTGGAAAATTAGGCGTGTTGTTTCAGATTCAAAGAGAAGGGTGCTGAAACAAAAGTTGATACCAAGCATCCTTATTGCCTACTCACACCAGTCAATTTATACCTGCTGGCAATTGTACAATTTTGATGGAGTTTGGTCCATAGCAAATAAAACAGGTGCTAGATCATTGTGATCATTTGTTTAACTTAGATGATATCACAAACTGCATTGAACTCTGGAGAAATTCCCAGGCAAATAACATCTATATGTTAATGTGTGATCTTTTGGAGATATGGCTGAACAAAACATGCTAGATGTATTGGCAGAGGAGGATTCTGATAATATGGAAATCAAAGAGGAAGATTGGCAAAGTATTCGAAATGACAGCTCTAGAGCCGAATTATTTGACGATTCAAAATTTTCATAGCTGTCAAGATTTACCAGGAGAACAGTGAGCATGAAAGCAGTCTCCAAGGGAAAAATGCAAGTGATGTTGTCATGGATATGTAATGGATTAAAGTACCGCATATGCCCAAAATGCATAAACACTGTCTACTTTGATGTATAAAATATCCTGCTGCTAACCCAGTTCATCTTGCACATTTATTGAGGAGCACTTTTTCTTGTGAGAGATGGGAAGGAGAGAAAGAAATGAGCACATCAATTGGATAGGAAAGAAAGTAATGGACAGAAATTGACAGAAAGTAAAGGATAGTGTTTGCGATTGACGACGATAGATCGTGAGTTTTCTAAGGGTTTGTCTAAGGGTATTTTGTTGTATTTGTGTTGTTCTGTTGGTGTTTAGGACTATTTAATTTACGTTTTGCTGGGTCTTCACATGGTTATTTTATAGTGATAAACAGATGAAAAATGAAAATGTAAAATTTCACCCACAGCGATTTTCACTATAAATCCCTTATAAATTTTCAAAGTTTTTCTCCTATAAAATCAAGATCATGAGGGCTAGAGATGAAAATCTCTCTTTCAACTAAGACTGGGGTGCTGAATCCGAATCTGGAACTGGAACCGAAATTTTAATGTGAGCATATTTTTCGAAAATTTTGCAAACGAAGCAGTAAGTTGAAAAGGTGTATTAAAATGGCCGCCAACAGTAGCAGTAGGCCCAGAACATAAAATTTACATAACAAAGCCATGGCAGCTCAAGGGCTTCGCTCCACTTTATTTCGGTGGGAAAATGTTCACAATTTTAGTGACTTTTAAGTGAAATAAAACATAAACAATTTATTTTGCATCTTGATCAAAAATTATCAAAACTTTGAAGAAGTGCCTGCCTAATTTCCTGGAAAATATTACAGCTGGCTCAATGTTTTTCGTTATTGAAGGCAGCATGGTTGAAACTGTTGTGTCATGTTATAATTTTAATCAAAATAAGTTAAGAATATTTTAGGTTCAAAATCGAAAAATTTTAAGAGTATTTGAGGCTCGGCAAAAATTAACGTATTCTAATAGAAAAGGTGTGTTCCCTCAGTGCAACTACCACTTACTGGACTAGCGTACATGAGGAGCTTACAAATTGGTTATCTGTCGTTATGACTTCGTACATTTAAGACTGGTGTATTGGATTGCTTCGCAGGCATTTCCGCCACCCCCTTTTTTTGAAAACGCTGTGCGGTCCCTGGCTCAACCTGACTCGAATTGTGCTACTACAAATAATACTACCTTGTCTATCAATCATTTGCCCGTGCACTGCACCATTGTTGAACTCTACAACCTCTTGAAAAAGGTGACAGAAAGTAAGTCTAGCCACTTTGTTATGAAAAACACTTGTAAATCATGTGTGTCTGCTTGTCGGTTTGAAAAAGATTGATGTTGATGTTCTGAACATACACGCAGTTTTTTTTATAAGCAACCGCTTATAAGCAGCCAAGATGTAGACGACCTAAAACTTTAAGCAACGTATAGTACCACAGGAAAAAAACCTAAGCAACATTTTAAATAATTTATATCACTGAAAGAAATTGAGGATTGATCAATCAAATAGAAGCTATTTCCATTCATTTGCTGCCAAAGCTCGCATATCAACCTAGTTTTACTCATTAAATGAAGCGTTTCTTTAATGGGTTCCATTTAACTTTCAATACAAAGTCTCTCTATGGTAACTATATCCACTTTTAACACAGTTTTGACTTAAGTCAACCGTTGCACATCCCTAAATAGCAGGTAGAAATGATTCCAGTCATTTTATGCTAGCTATAGCCTCTATACTATTGTTAGGGCAGAAATATACAGTCAAAAATTAAGCAACTACTAAGCAACAACTAAGCAACTACTAAGCAACTTTTGCAACTAACAGTTGGCCATAACTACTACTTCTAAGATGTCACACGCAAATAGTACTGCACAACGCGTCTCACAATACCACGCCAGTTTTTTCAATCTTGTGTCAGTTCAGATAATTTATTCAGTGCTTCTTTTGAAAGATCCAATTTGATTCCGATTTTGGCCAAATCTTGTCTTATTGTCTGCATCCAGGTCGTCTCTGGTCTTCCTTCTGGTCGTTTCATGTTCCTGAGATATTCTTTAAGGGCTTTCCTTGCTGGTGTTTCTAGGTTTAAACATGTGAGATGTCCTAGCCATGTTAGTTGCCTTTCTCTTATCATTTCACTCCATGGTTCACATTTCGTTCTGGCATAGCGCTCCCTGTTGGTAATATTTCTTTGCTAGTTAATTCCAAGAATCTTTCTTAGATGTCTACGTTGGAAGGTGTTGATGGTGTTTTCTAGTTTTTTCGTTAAAGTCCACAGTTCGCTATTATACAAAAACACACTTGCTACATAGGCATTGAAAGTTCTCAGTTTGATCTTGATGGAGTTTTTCTTGCTGCTGAATATGCTGTTGAACGTTTTGTAGGCATCGATTGCCAATATCTTTCTTCTGTTGATGTCTGTCTCTGTACCGAGAAGACTTCCAAGAACGTTGCATTCTTTCCATGCTTCATTTCCCTTTTGCTCGATGTTATATTCTTCAGTTTTTTGATTCATTTATTTGTAGGTTTCTTTCTTCAAGTTTACCAGGAATGGTTTCTTTTATATAATCTATTCGATGTTTGGCAGTAGAAGCCCATGTGATGTCCTCAGCATAAGAAGGGTTTATTTCGAAGTAGCTGTTCTCTCTGGATGGATCTGTTGTTGTGTCCTCGTTATCCATGGATCTGGCAAGGTAGAAGATGAACAGTATTCCACCGAGACAGTCACCCTGTGCGATCCCTATTTCTGTTTTGATGTTTTCACCTTTCTCTTTTCTGACTACGACTCCCAAGTTTACATCTTTTATCAAGAGGGACATCATGTGTAGCTCATCAGGTTCAAGTATTTCTTGCAGGTCTTCTAGTAACTTTCTGCGGCTTACCGTGTCGAAGGCCTTGCTCATATCTAGCAGTAAAAGGTAGATATTGTAGTTGCTGGATGTTACAGCTTTCTCTGCTAGCATCTTCATTGCAAAAACCTGTTCGGTTGTGTTTTCGACCTGCTTGGTAGGCAGCTTGTTCTATTGGGATTTTAGTGCTGAAACGGTTCCAACATCTTATCATGCAGATGGTAAGCAATTTTCTTAGTACAGATAACAATATGATTGGTCGTTGATTTTAGGGTTGTCCTGGCTTTTTTCCTGGTTTTAGGAGAGGTTTTAGGATACCCTGTTTGATCTGCTCTAATAATATGCCAGTGCATGTTATTATATATTTTTCAGTAAATTCTGTATTTAAACTTAATTTCAACTGAACTTGGCCAGTACGACTATCAACAACTTTACTTCCATCTTTTTTATATCTGGTTGTTGTTAATTGAAATGGATATAATGCATACCCATTTTTCGTCAAGTATTGATAAACATCAAACATATTGCTTGATCTTTGAAATAAATCATAGATTCCATTCAATGCTGATTCTCTATCAACATATTCTGCAGCGCTAGCTTGAGATTCATGATTGCTAAAAACTTGCAAACTAAATTTATCTCCTGGAACATTATACAAATATTGTATATGGATATTGGTCAGCTTTTCATCTTGCGGAAAATAATTCATAACTCTGTATCTTTGCAGCTGATATGTTTGAGTGGCTTCATTCACATTATAGAGATTAATATACTCTTTTAACTTTTCTGTTGCTGGAATCAAAGTTTTCAAATGCAGTTCTATCTTTTTGATATCATAAGACCATTTACCCTTCTCAGCATCTGGACACATGACCGAGATTGCACTATCCACTCTCTGTAATTGCAAGTAAAAAGCCTTTCCTCCATCTCGAAACTGACCATTATTCCAAGTAGCCAAAATCGGAGTGAAGTAAAATTTCTTCACTTGATTATCTCTAAATAAGGCATTTCTTAGAACAGCACCAGTATTCGCATTCGTAATTTTTGGATTCTCACCAGTAGTTCTTGTAATGCAATACTCATCAAGAATGTCGTCAGCTGCTGTATTGTTTGGATTAATATTTGGATCAAAATAAAACCATCTCGAAACTGCAATTCATGACCCAATGCATCTTTTCCTCTCACAATCAAATTGTAATTGTAAGCCTGATGTGGATACCGTCTCTCTTGCGTTTCTACCAGAATATTTTCCTGTGTGTAATTTATATTCTTAAACATACTATGCGAGACATTGTCGTGAGGTAAAAACAGATCTTTCTTAGCATCAGGAATGTCCCCTCTGTTATATCTCAACTGTACTTCCATGTAAATTCGACTTGTTGACAAATCATAAAAAAGTCTAGCTTGATTTCACACAAAAAATGAATATTATTTTGGCTTCGGCCAAGCACAGGAATTGCCCGAACAATAATAGAATTACCATAATGCTGGATAAGATTTTCTAATATTTCTTTATGATCATATTCAAATCTCTGCTCAACATCAGCCGCATATTGAGCAGATGTCCTAATATCAGTAATTTGATCAGGTATCGCTCCAGGCAATTTCATAGCTTATCGTTTAAGAAATCACTCTTCAATAAATGCATCAAATGCTCATCTATATAAATTATCTCTAATATATATTCTATTACCCAAAAAAATAAAAGATAAAGATAAAAACTATTCTAGCTATAGCATACAAGAAATGGAACAAGAATCTTTAAAACGTTTGAAATGGAAGAAAAAACCTTTGACTGGAGTGGAAAATTATGAAAACTAAAAATCTAAGGAGAAATGAAGGCTGGAAAACATTAGCGCATTATCTTGAATGGTACAATTGCAGAGATGTCATTCCTTTTAAAGATGCAATTAAAGTTTATTCAAAAGAATTTCATCGATATGATATTGATTTGACTTTAGATGGAATAAGTCTACCTTCACTTGCGAATAAAATCATGTACAAATCGAATAAGCTGGCTAAGCTTATGTATGTCGAAGATAAATGGGCTATGGATTTTATAAGAAGCACATAGTTGGAGGACCGTCAATTATATTTGATCAACATGCTGAAGGTTTAATAGAAGGGCATGATTGCGCTGCTCTTTATCTAGATTGTCTACGACAGGAAAAGCAACTATTTGGAAACTACAAAATCCTGAATCAAATAAACTATATCGAGAAGAAGCTCCTAAAGGTAATAGAATTTTTTTAAAAGAAATGAAATACTATTATATTTTATATATCTCCAAATTGCTTATTTTTCTACTTTTTTAGCCGCATGCAAGAGCAGAATTGCAGATGAATATCTAGATTGGATAGAAGAAATTTCTCTTAATCAAGATGACGATTCAAAATTATATTTCAAACGTGAGTATCTATTTCGCATTTCTATAACAGAGAAACAAGAGTTCTTTCAAAACTTTCCAGATATAAATCATATATATGTCGATGCTGTTGATGAACTAAATAGAACAGTTTATGAGTTTGACGGATGTTATTTTCATGCTTGTGAAGATTGTTTAAACAATAAAAGATCTCAGGCTTTGCTCAACGTAAAGACAAACATGAAAGACTTTTCACAGCTGCAGAAATACGACAGATGGATAAAGCAAGAGATAAATTCTTAGAAAATAGAAAATATACTGTAATTCGCATGAAAGAATGTCAATGGAGACAATTGGTAAAGAGTGAAGCTGGAGCAGAAATACGCTTATTCACAAGACAAAATAAAATGTATAATAGTGATAAGCCTTCGTCAACTTTAGAAGAATTGCTGAATGACATTCGTAATGAAAGAGTATTCAGAGCGCTAGAAGTCAATATTCATACTCCAGACAATTTAAAAAAACTTTTGA
>JACTAT010000073.1:0-15234 GCA_014526335.1 Chrysaora quinquecirrha | reverse complement strand
TCATGTTGTGGGTTATTATGCTTGTTGTGGTGGGGTTTTTTGCGTACTGTGGTGGATAAGCACTACTGTGGGGGGTTATTATGCTCAATGCGGTGGTATTGTTTGCTGTCTGTGGTCTGTGGTTGATACGCACTATTTGGGTGGATTATTTGCTTCGTGTTGTATGAAGCAAAAAACTGGTCATTTTTATCATCACTGAACTTTTGATGAACTACAAACAGATTTGACCTTTTAAATTCGAAATTTGAAAATTTGACCGACTGTAGGAAATTGATGATAATCCAGTCAATAATCAACGGATTCAATCTATTTATAATATTCAATTCATGAACAGGTTCTTGCCAAATTCTAAATGATCTTAAGTACTGCAGTGTGCTGTACTGTTATGTGTTTCTCTAGCAGTAGAAATAATTCTAAATAGTATTAAGATTATTCGAAGGAGATACGAAAATGAACTGCTTCTTTGATTCAAGTCTGTTGTGACCCCGATTATGAAGTTACGGGATTATTTTTGCTCTTTTTGATTTTGCTTTAAAACACGGAATCGTTTTAGAAAACATGGAATGTTGCTATAAAACGTACAATTCAATCGATCTCGATGATTAATTGACATTTATTTGTTACTTAGAAGCCAAAGCAAAGATTTATAAGCATTTTCGGGTAAAATTCAAGGTATTTACTAAAATAGGCCCTCATTCCATTCCGTCATTCCGCCATTCCATTCCGTCATTCCATATTCCGTGTTTTAAAGATAGTCCCTGATTGAATCGACCAGAAAATCCAGATTTTTGTTTGTTATTTTTGTTTAGATAGTAGCCACCCTCGAAGATGTGCCACCCATAAAATTTAACAAGTATAGTGGAAATTATGTTAACGTTAACGAGAATTGCATTAGTTTCTTTTGATATTTCATGTCTTTTGCCTTGATGTTTTTCTGCCCTTGTTAGTAAACATATAAACTTTGGACAGGACATGCATGTCTTACTTGAGTAATAATATTATTACAGAGGAAAGAGTTATTATTTAGTTTTCAGTAAGAGAAGAATAGATAAAGTGTACTTTGTTTTGTTTTTTTTTCTTCAATTTTTGGATTAATAAGTACTTTGCTGATAAATGCTTTTATTTGTTTCAATTAGCAATCGAACAAAATTGTTGTTCAGCCAAGTTGAGTGGGGTTTGCACTTTGCACAGCAGAAAGTGAGATGAGAGAGATTTCTGTCAGGGGGTCGCAGTATCTTCAATCGAACAGAATTATGGAAACGAAGCAAAACATAGGGGCCCTATGGGCATGTTCGAAGAACGACTCTGGTTGAATATAGCTATTTCGGTCAAATGATGAAAGATGCTTATCGGTATGCACAACGATGATGATAATGATTATGATGATAATGGTGGTGGTTATGATGATGATGTTGATGAACACGATGATCATGATGCTGGTTGGTAGGGGTGATTGTGGTTGTATGGTGGGTATGGTGGTGGTGGTAGAGGTGGTTGTGGTGCTGAAGGGGTGGTTGTGGTGGTTGTGATAGGGGTGGTCGTGGTGATGGTTGTAGGGGTGGTTTTTGTGGTGGTGATAGGGGTGGTCGAGGTGATGGTTGTAGGGGCGGTTGTGATGGTGGTGATAGGGGTGGTCGAGGTGATGGTTGTAGGGCTGGTTGCGGTTGTGGTGATAGGGGTGATCATAATGCTGGTTGGTTTGGGTGTGATTGTGGTGGTATGGTGGGTGTGGTGGTGGTGGTAGTAGAGGTGGTTGTGGTGCTGAAGGGGTGGTTGTGATGGTGGTGATAGGGGTGGTCAAGGTGATGGTTGTAGGGTTGGTTGTGGTGGTGGTGATAGGGATGGTCGTGGTGATGGTTGTAGGGATGATTGTGGTGGTGGTGCCGTTCCTTTAGATGTTGCACACCGTCAATGATGGTGATGATAATCATGATGATGATGATGATTATTATTATCATAATTATTATTATTATGACGATTTTCATTCTGAGGATAATAATAATGACGATTTGTTTTGAAATTGCCGCTCTTTGGCAAAACTCTTTGATAAATGTTGAGAACGCGTGAAATGTCATTTACCAAAGCAAGGTGGCAATTTTCCAGTTCCATGAAGTAAACAAGGATGAGTCAATTGTCGCATGACCCCAGATTGACTAAAGTGCTTGCAGGCCGCGATTGTGAACAACTAACCGTAAATTGCGCATCAATGGCTGAGAGGATGGCCCTAATGGCATTCTTGACAATGGCCCTATTGTTACACGTTTTCCATTGTTCAAGCGTTGGTTAGTTAGTAAGTTAGTTAGTGAGTGAGTGAGTGAGTGACATCCACCCCACACCAATATGTTCGAATTCTTCGAACATAAAAATGTCAATCCACTTTCGGAAACGAATTTGAATGAGCCCTTAGTTTGAGCGTCCAGCCATTCAATTCAATAGCGATAACTACGACACAGGTAATAAGTCTAGGAAAAACCAAAACACTTGAAAAATATCATTCAGCATATGTGGCGGGACCGGGAGACCGCGGAAAAGTCATATAAAGCAACGAGTAAGTTTTACACTTTTTGTTTAGGCTTTCATTTTATTGTATTCTTTTAGGCTGTCTCCTGTTTGTTTGTCTGCAACAAGCTTATTAAGACTTACACTCAACACTTCGGCTTTGACGAGAAGATATAGATAGCCTAGGCCGCACAGCACAGATATGTACCTATCTAGATACAGTTTCTAGCAACGTTTGCTTACAGGCAGTGCCAGAGTGGTGTTGCCAGGGTCCTGGTTTTTTGGGTGGGGGGCAAAATAAATTGAAGAAGATTGGGGGTCTTGGGGCTCGCCCCTGGGAATATTTTTGTCACCATGCTCCATGGTCCACGCCCTTCAACAAATCATGAAATGGCCCTTCAGAGAATTTTCCTAACAAACAAAGAATATGATGAGCTGAGTTAGATATATATAGATAGAAGGCTTTCAAACCGAGAAAATATACTTGATAATTCTTGCTTTTCACAACGATTTTAATGACCAGACCCATTAGAAAAATTGTTCTTAGACCATTGAAATTCATGAAAAGTGCCTCACTTGGTTTGACAATATCTATTTTGTTAACTAACCCCAATTCTTGAAAACATGGAAATAAAAGTCCAAGGGAAATTCATCAGAGACACAAAACTAGGTGGTGGGTTCAGAATGGCACAGAATGCATAATGTTTTGCTTGCCTATTAGAAATCACAGGTAAAAAAATTTTTGTTGGGCTCCAAGCAAAGTTAAGTTTTCTTTGGTCCAATGGAAGGCTATTGTTCATGAGAGACCCAAGAATGAATTTGCTGTGCTCTAGATGTGCACGTGTACACCACTTGTGCTCAATACTGGATATCCGAAGCCATACCGCACCTGTTTGTTGGAACCCCTGCTTTTTTTGTTGATGTGGGATATTCCAGCCAAGAATACTTGTTATACAAAAACTTGTACATAGCAGTGAACATTTTCATTCCACATTTATCTACTAGAAATACATGCTGTGTTGTCTGATTTTTTGTTTACTCTAGGCCTACTAATTTCCTTGCGCTTTTGCCTTCTCGTTCTGTTTTTAATAACAATTTGAAAAGGGGATTGATGTTTTGACTTTCACCACAGCAACAATACACAAGGGAGGTCTTTTAAATAAACCTTTTATCTGTCCAACAGGATCATAAAAAGACAAGGAATGTCAGTACCTTTAGAACTCTTAACACATTGAGACCTATGGCAACAGGAGGGACGTGTGGATTGAACAATAGTAAACACATGGCCTAAATTGCCACAGAGCATAAGTAGTAGAACATTTTCCTAGAATAGAGCAGGTGGAATAATAAAATCATTTTCGACATTGAAAATTTTTTTTGCCCAATGGTTGTTGATTTTTTTGCCCCCCACTGATTTTATTGCAGAAATGGACTTAAGACACCAACTGCCCCCCCTTGCCCCCTTGGCTATGCTACTGCTTGCAGGAGAACAGAATGGACTTTGAAACTGAAAACATTGCGCATGTTTGTTGCAGATTTCATGTTGAAACATGAATTTTACCTACCTATAGGGGTAATTAATTATACACCTTGGCCTAGGGCTTTAAAACTGCCTCGTAGTTATAAAGGCAGAAGGAAAAAGTATTTTTTGGAAAAATGCTTTTAAATTATTGTAGCCAAGGGCCATTCTGCCAAACTGAAATTTTTGCACATTGTCCACAAAACTCTACTGCTTTGTGAACAATGGGTATTGTTTTCTATTGTTTAAGCCAAAATTGTGTATGTGTATGTAATTACTATATAAAGTGATATACTATCAATGTACCTACTTACAATGACTGAAACTGTTTGTACTTCATGGAATATAAGGTCTTTAAAGTTAGGCTGATTTTTTAAGGCAGTCCATTTCAATGGTTGGTAAAACTTTCCTTTTCAATGGTTGGTAGAACTTTCGTTTTCAATGGTTGGTAGAACTTTCCTTTTCAATGGTTGGTAGAACTTTCCATTTCAATGGTTGGTAGAACTTTCCTTTTCAATGGTTGGTAGAACTTTCCTTTTCAATGGTTGGTAGAACTTTCCTTTTCAATGGTTGGTAGAACTTTCCTTTTCAATGGTTGGTAGAACTTTCCTTTTCAATGGTTGGTAGAACTTTCCTTTTCAATGGTTGGTAGAACTTTCCTTTTCAATTGTTGGTAGAACTTTCCTTTTCAATGGTTGGTAGAACTTTCCTTTTCAATGGTTGGTAGAACTTTCCTTTTCAATGGTTGGTAGAAATTTCCATTTCAATGGTTGGTAGAACTTTCCTTTTCAATGGTTGGTAGAACTTTCCATTTCAATGGTTGGTAGAAATTTCCATTTCAATGGTTGGTAGAACTTTCCTTTTCAATAGTTGGTAGAAATTTCCATTTCAATGGTTGGTAGAACTTTCCTTTTCAATAGTTGGTAGAAATTTCCATTTCAATGGTTGGTAGAACTGTCCTTTTCAATGGTTGGTAGAACTTTCCATTTCAATGGTTGGTAGAACTTTCCTTTTCAATTGTTGGTAGAACTTTCCATTTCAATGGTTGGTAGAACTTTCCTTTTCAATGGTTGGTAGAACTTTCCTTTTCAATTGTTGGTAGAACTTTCCTTTTCAATGGTTGGTAGAACTTTCCTTTTCAATGGTTGGTAGAACTTTCCTTTTCAATGGTTGGTAGAAATTTCCATTTCAATGGTTGGTAGAACTTTCCTTTTCAATGGTTGGTAGAACTTTCCATTTCAATGGTTGGTAGAAATTTCCATTTCAATGGTTGGTAGAACTTTCCTTTTCAATAGTTGGTAGAAATTTCCATTTCAATGGTTGGTAGAACTTTCCTTTTCAATAGTTGGTAGAAATTTCCATTTCAATGGTTGGTAGAACTGTCCTTTTCAATGGTTGGTAGAACTTTCCATTTCAATGGTTGGTAGAACTTTCCTTTTCAATTGTTGGTAGAACTTTCCATTTCAATGGTTGGTAGAACTTTCCTTTTCAATGGTTGGTAGAACTTTCCTTTTCAATGGTTGGTAGAACTTTCCTTTTCAATGGTTGGTAGAACTTTCCTTTTCAATGGTTGGTAGAACTTTCCTTTTCAATGGTTGGTAGAACTTTCCTTTTCAATGGTTGGTAGAACTTTCCTTTTCAATTGTTGGTAGAACTTTCCGTTTCAATGGTTGGTAGAACTTTCCTTTTCAATGGTTGGTAGAACTTTCCTTTTCAATGGTTGGTAGAAATTTCCATTTCAATGGTTGGTAGAACTTTCCTTTTCAATGGTTGGTAGAACTTTCCATTTCAATGGTTGGTAGAAATTTCCATTTCAATGGTTGGTAGAACTTTCCTTTTCAATAGTTGGTAGAAATTTCCATTTCAATGGTTGGTAGAACTTTCCTTTTCAATGGTTGGTAGAACTTTCCATTTCAATGGTTGGTAGAATTTTCCGTTTCAATGGTTGGTAGAACTTTCCTTCTCAATGCTTGGTAGAACTTTCCTTTTCAATAGTCTTAACATTAGTTTGGCAGCAGTCAAACAAGTATCAATTGTCTATCTTATTTAATTTAGGAATATTGCCAAGCCATGGCATTATTAGGTAAACAGGGTGTTGAGGAAATGCATTGTTTTACTGAACTCATTTACATTTGTTTTTCGCTTGTAATTTTTGTTACAGTGCTCCAAAAAGAAGTAACACAAAATAATGTATTAAATAATCTTTTCCTATGGCAGAATCTCACTGAGTGTAAGCCATGTAAACTTCAGCCCTATAAATATACCTCGCAGTAGGGAAATGGACCTTATACCTGCTCTTTATTTCGAGTAATCCAAACTGAGAAATCGGTATTCGCAAATGCAGATGCATTGAAACCCGAAAACAAGCAAAGGATAAGGCGTTTTTTTTTTACTAGAAAGGATTGTCTAAATGTCCTCCATTCTATTCTGTGCATTTTGGAAGCCTTCTTGGAAACAGATTGATTGTTCTTACCATAAAAATGCTATGAATACTATCAATAACTGTGCGAAAATTGAAAACAATAGAAAAATTTGAGTCTGCACAGTCAACAGTATACACCTTGATGGATAAACTGGAGTCGGAGCATGAAATTCTAACTCAGATCGACGACGAATTGAAGGATCGGTTTTGGGAGAAACAAGAGGAGAGGTGTCCGGAGAGTTGTTTTGTAGTATGTGGAGCAAATCCCACTTAGAATCACGGATTAACACCAAGAAAGTGACAACAGGAGAAACAACCATCAGGAAAGATGAAGATTCTTGATTGCAATCGATGAGGCCAGCAGAAACAACAGAAACACATGTGTACATGCAGTGAAAGAATTTAACACACAACTGAAAATGTACAAAGGTTCTAGATGTTGCTGCAAGAAGAGAGATGCTACGTAAATGCAAAGCATGCTTCAACCGTACTTCAACAGGCCAGCATGTAGCACAACTTTGATCGCGAGGGTGTTTCGACTGTGGGGAGCAACATCACACACCAATCTGCGAGCAAAAACCCAAAGTTACCTCCACAAATCACTTCATTGCAGCAAATTGAAAGTTTCGGTGGGGGTGGGGGTAATTTAGCGGACTTCTTATATCTGACAAATACGGCAATCTGTGAAGATGTAGATCACGTTTGCACAAGGAAGTCACGCAATTGATCGCAGCTATTACAGCAGCGAGTGCCATATGGCGCATTGATGGAAGTACCAAAATACAACCCAATCCTGCTCCGGAAACAAAGTTGGTTTGTTGAGCGACCAGTGTAACATCTTCATCTGCGAGTTTTGCGCGGGGGAATGCAGTCATCTGAGCCCGTCTGCGGGAGCATTTTCGGACCCTAAGATTGTGATAACTAGCAAAGAAAGTGATTCACAAATGCTACATTTGTTAGCGATATCGGAAAAAATCTCTGTAGCTACCAGCGGCATCTTTTCTGCCGAATTCGTGGAGTTCTTCGCAGCTATGGACGTTTATTTTGGTTCATATAAAAAAGAGCTAAACAAGAGACAACAAAAGCTTACATCATAATATTCACCTTTGCATCTGCCAGAGCAGTGCATTTGAAACTATGCTGTGACCCGAAAGCTGAGGAATTTCAACACGCAATGAAGGAATTTATTGCTAAACGCGGAGTACCAAATCTCATGGTAAGCGATATGTTAAGACATTTCAATCTACAGCCTGGCGTCTGAAGCTAACAATTGACTATAATCTCTTGAACTACTAAAATCGTAACGAATTGAGTGGAAGTTCAACTTATCAAGGGCCCCGTGGTGGGGTGGATTTTCCGACTGACTCGAAACAGTTATTAAAAGGAGCCTATCGAAATCAGTTGGTAGAGCTTTGTTAAAGTACGACGAATTAGAAGATGTGCTGCTTGATGTGCAATGTTTCCTGAGCAACCGACCATTTTGCTACATTGGTGGCGAATTCGACCAGCAGGTGCTGATTTCAAATATTCTGCTTGGGGAAAGCACCAACACGATTCTTCGAAGAGGATTTAGACAAATTCAATGAATTTGATACCCCGACTAAACGTATACTGTGTCTGAAGAATCGCTGAGAACAACTTCGCAAGCTTTGGTTGAATGAGTATTTAACGATCGTTAGGTTCTTTCGTATGGAGAGAGAGAGAGTAGAGAGGACTAAGGTGGAAGGGACTAGGTGGAAGGCCAACTAGTAATCACACTACTGATTGAGCGTCTTATTCCAATGTCAACGACTTTCGAACTACTGTAAAAATTTATTGCGTAAAATGTACGTTCTGTTTTCCTAATGTACGCAATTCGCATCCAGGGCATTCGAATTCATACACGACGAAGGATTTACTGAGCTGACTTAGGCGGTCTTTCATGTTTGTAAAAAACGAAACTTTGATAACAGAATACCTGGTAACAAATTTAACCTTTTGATTGGTACAGCGCTTTAATTTCTTAACGCATTTCTTAATCAGTTGATCACCAACACCACCAGCATAATTGACATGGAAAACACCTTTTTACCTTCTTCTGTTGTTTCTGAGGCATCAGCTTGTAGTTTTGAGAGAACTTGCTTAATAATAACGGTAAAGATACCCTTGGGGTTTGCGTTGCAGGAAGTGAACTTTTTTATCGAACGTAATTCATGTGCTCATGTTGGAATCGTGCTTTGGAGCAGATCCATGTAATGTTGGTTAATTCGGGTTTGCACGCCGTTACCCTTGAGTTTCATACGAAGATTAGTAGCGGACGATTGGAACACGCTATGGACACCCAAGGTTACCCTCCTTTTTATCAGTGGCCTTATAGCGAAGCCCAGCGTAATGTTATAGATGCGCATGTCACGGACATGGCGTAGCGTGGGGTTATTAGGCCTTCAAAGAGTCCGTGGTCTAGCCCTGTAGTTATCGTCGGTAAAAGGATGGTAAAACTAGATTCTGCGAAGGTTTTCGCAAGATTAACGCAGTAACGCGTAAGAACGTTTTTCCTTTGCCGCGCGTAGATCAAATGCTAGATACATTTGGTGGCGCCTGGTATTTTACAACACTAAATCCTGCGTCAGGTTATTGGATGTGCAGGTCAAGAAGAGGATATAAGACCTCGTTTATCACGCCAGGACCGCGAGTTCTCTTTGGGAAATTCACTGTTATGCCTTTTGGACTTTGCGGAGCACCAGCCTCTTTTCACCACCTTATGAAAATTTTGCTTGCATGTATAAATTGGGAGTCGTGTCTCGTACTTCCATAGGGGGAGGAGGATGAAAAATGTCTTAAGCTTTGCTGAACTCATTTTTATTTATTTTTGCTTGCTGTATTTATTTTTTATAATTTAGGTTTTGTTTAGTTTTGACCTATTTCTGTTTATCCCGTTTTCCACTCGCACATAATGGATTTTGTTATTCAAGCTTTTATATTAGGGTCTCACTGTTTTCATTAAATTAAAGCTGTTTTTGTTGCGTTTTCGTAGATTAGAATTTAATGTGCCTAGAACTTTTGAAGTTAATATTTTATGTTTCTGGTTTATTCGGCGTATTTTCATGATGTTTTATTCTGAATCTCGCTTAATAACTTGGTATTGTGGATTTTAAGTTAGTGTGCGGGACAGTGGCTTGTTCTTGAAACATTTCCCTCAAGAACGCTTTGACAACTCCATATAATGCTTTGTGTCAGATAAGGTAACAAGAATGAACTTGAACACGGTAGCAACAGAAAGAAAAGAATGCACATACTCTGGGATTGCAAAACAGCGACGAAATTAAAACATCAACCACACAACACTGTAATTCAAACAGAATTTTTAAAATATCTATTCTGACAGAACAATGTGTATATTATATGAAATTCTAAATTCAGCTCTCGAAAATGACTAGCAGCTGTTCTTTCAGTGACTTTGTTGCGTCTTTCTATTTTTTGTTCTTACTTTTGTTAATCTGTTTCCTTGACGTCTTTGACGACTATCTACTTACGTCTAGGTATTTCTGAAATTTTTGAAAATAAAGAAATCAGCTGATACACGCGACCTTAACTCCTTAACACAAGTGGAAAAGTACGCCAGGCAAGGGGCCTAGGCAACTAAGTTGGTGCCGGTGGGAGCGAAGATTAGAATTATATTCAAACCAGAAATGTGTCAATTTATTTATCTACCGACATAGCACTGGTCACAGAAAGTTGGCAATGATACATAAACTTGCTGTAAAAGCAACATGCAACAATGCAGCGCTTTTTCTTAAGCCATTGTCAACAAAAAATAAATGCACAACACATAGGAAGGAAACCGCGGGAAAACAATGAAAGCTATTGTTTTTTTGGGAAATGTACGTTCCTCAAGCCGCGGGATCACCTTGGAGACATTTTCATCTTGCGGGAATTCCACGTTTTAGGGCGTAACCCACTTTTAGGGCAAAATTCACATTTCGTTTAGGCTGGCTTTAAACACGCTATCAACTTGCTACTGCGAATAAGTGCCCGATAAACAATAGTATTTATAAGGTTCATTTTCATTTCCTTTGGAATAAAAGAATCCCAACGTATGTCAAGGCCGCTAAAAGTTTTTTTTACGATATATAGCTACTGGTGACAACTCAAGTTTTAACCTCGCTGACATTATTAATCTCATTAACATTGTTGTTCCTCACGCACGTTCGGAATTGGACAAAATAAGGTCAATTTTAATTAAACATCCTGAGGGCTATCCTGAGGACGTTATTTCGGATTGTTTTCCAAAGAAGATCGCAATTTTTTCGTCTGACAGAAAGTATGGTCCGCAAAAGTGCCTTGTTTACCTAAAAGTGCGTAGATAGGAAAAGTCTCGTTGCGCTTTGAAAACCAAGTAAAAAAGGCAATTACTAAGTGTTTCGTTGCTGCCAACCCTCGTTTAAATTTCAGCACTCACAAAGTACTACGATCAATTCAAAAGAACTGCATACCTACCACACAAGAAAAGCTTGGTCGTTTATGACTTCTCGTGCCGGTGTGATGCCAGGTACGAAGGTCGCACTTCTGAAAGATAAGGAGAAAGGATCAAACATTACGTCCCTACTATTATTCGTGAGCACAACATGATTCTGCCATTTAGTTGACAACCCAAACCGTGCAGAATATTATAGCGAGGATTGTTTTAGAATAATTGGCAAAGCAAGATCCTTGTTCCATTCAGGAGTATTGATTTCTGTCCACATCACAAACTAAAGGCCGGTTCTGTATGGACAGAACAAGTTAGTTTTTCACTTAAACTCTTCAATTGATTCTATTGATCTTCCCGCTCAAGCTAATTGGTGTATAAAGCACAATGCCCCTTCGGCTTCGCTTTCTGATTGGTGCATTTGGATCCGCATCTGGGTATATAAATTCCGCCTTTGTCATTTGTTTTCGGGCTGTTTCTGAAGCTTGTACTCTGAAGAGTGTCAGAAGAAAAAAGGTTTTAAGTATTATGTATTTTAGAATAAGAAACATAATTCTGGATTTCTAACGTTTTTGAACTTCTCAGTAATATTTCGGCAAAAATGTCTGATTCTTTAAAGATAAGCGGTCCCAAGCGATGTAGATGTACATACCGTATTTGTACATCGAATAAGCACCTTCCCAAATTTAATAAAAATTGAATGAGCGCCCCCCTCGAAAGAGCGTCCCCAAAAAGTTTGCTGATAAGAAGAACAACTGATCCTTGTACTCAATTGCAATTGTTTTGAATTAAATATGGAAATTTAGTTGTAACCTTTTACATACGTAAATTCGAAATGTGGGTACTTTGTTTTTATTCTGTTTTTTTTTCACCCCTTATAACGTTTGCTTCTAGCATTCTTCATTGTTACTTGAAGCTTTCTTAGTGCAATTATTAGGCTATATTCACGCGAGCTGAACACGATATCTAACTCTTCATAAAACGTAAATAAATATTTTTGTTTCAAACTATCTTTTTATAACATATCATCTGAGTGAAATTATGAAAAATTTAATGAGCCCCCCTCGAAAGAGTGTTTCCCTCGAATGAGCGCCCCCCCCCAACAAAAAATTTAACCGGCTCCACGGGCGCTCTTTAGAGAATACTAGACAGCTGCTTCTTGATAGTTGCATTTTAAAAGCCTATCACCACCTGTTTTTAACCATTTAGGCTTCGGGCAGAATGATCTTTTGTTTCTCTCATGCTTTCGGTTATTTCGTCTATTGATTGTATTGTCTTGCCAAATTTTCTTTGCTATTGCTTTGGTGGGTTTTAGTCCTGCCGTTTTGGTCTTTCGATGCTGAATTGCTGTTGTCGGCCAATTTGCTTTTATTTTCATCACCGATGATGTTGTTTCTCTCGATAGATTTTTCTTCATTTGATTCGTTCTTAGTGTTAATTACCTCAATACATAAAAGTACATTTTTTGTAGGGCTGCCTGTTGAAATTCCCGAGAATGGCAGCAAAGGGAAAAGCTCAATGGAAGCGCAATAAATTTGTGGATGGTTTTGCGTCAGAAGATTCTCAGGCTGATGTCTCTGATGCATTGATACGACAAGCTAGACACAGTGGTCAACTCAATCTTTCAAACAGAAATCTAATCGAAGTTCCACAAAAGGTAAATAAGTAAGTGCTACCCTTTTGGTTAACATAATTCTCCAAATAAGGCCAGTTGCCCATTAGGCGGAATCTGCCGGTTTGCGGCTATCTTATCAGTATTGTTATTTCTTACAATGGTCAAATCATGTTAGCTCCCCATGTCATCCCACAACCTACACCTCCCCGGACTCTAGCGAAAGTTCAGAAGGCTGCAAGTTTAAAGGCAGCAAGTTAAAAGGCAGCGGAGTGCTATCTTGTCTTTCCAAGGCTAAACTGGTACTAATATTCATTTATCACTAGTCTGTGTATACTTCTAAGTCTCTCAGAATTTGATGTGCCGCTTGAAATGTATTATGATATTCTTCTGTTACTTTTGAAATATTCCTAACAAATTTTTCGCAAAAATCTATTAGCCAAAGTCAATTGAAATGCTTACTTTAGGTATGGAAAATTAATATTGACGTACCTGATGATGGTAAGGATGTATCTCTTGATAAAAGTTCTGGTGATCGATGGTGGGAACAAACAGACTTACGGAAATTGATTCTTGCATCGAATAAGTTGAAAACTATCCCTGCTGACATCCAGAATCTTCCTGCTCTCAGCGTTTTTGATGTAAGTTTCATTATCTATGTGCTGAATGTTCTGAGATTAATTGCAGTTATTTTCTCTTTCCTTAACTTGTATGGTATTATAACGGGAACTGAAGATCTTGGCACTTTACGACAGGTCTGGCAGTGAAATACACCCAGCTACAGCTGGGAAGGACCTGCTTGGCTTTCCATTGCAATTAAAACACTTTCGTTCATATAAAAATCTTTTTTTCCTTTTAATGTTTCTGACCCTTTCGCAATAGTGCCTTTTTTCATTTTTTATTTACATATCGTCAAATGAATTTACTACTCAAGCGCGAAAAATTTAATGCAGCTGACTCTTTGGATTAAAGTTTAAGAAGCCAGAAGATGCCACTATATGAGAAATTTTTCATTTATAATCTTATTCTATTCAGAAACTGTCAATGTTTTTAAAACAGGTTCATGACAACCAACTCGAATCATTACCCGATGAATTAAAATTGCTCAGTGATCTTACAAAACTATCTTTAAGGTACGTACCAATTCCTATGCCAATGTTTTCATATTCTTTTATATTTTCAATCGTTCATTGACTTGCTACTTAACCAATTGTCTTTTAGCCATAATTTGCTGAAGTCTTTGCCACCATCATTGGACCAGCTGCAGTGCTTGAAAGTAGTTTTGTTGTCTCATAATCATATCGAAAACTTGAATGAAGATTTCGGAAATTTGACAAGCCTTGAAGAACTTGTGAGTATAGTTTTTATACAGATGACGATTTATGTTTTAAGAATATGAACTCAGGATAAAATTGTAATTTTTCGTTGTCTGTAATTCACAGGGTACTTTAAATCAAGCAAGGAGGGAGACAAACTTGTGGTATTTTTACTCGAAATCTACAAAACAGAAGTCGGAGAACATGAATACAAGATGGTCACACAAATTTTGATAAAATCAAACGTAATTACGAAGCCGACCATTTTGTATTGTGCAATTATACGAAAAGGATAACGATAGAAATATGTAGGGCGTGCGTGTTAGAAACAGGGCTTGGAAAAAGTTTTCCCCATCAATGTTGATGATGAAAATATTGATCGAAGCATCTCGCTTGAGTGGAAACCTTTTCCAGGAAAAATGATGAAGATAATCATACATGGAAGCAGAACCATGCAGTATTTAAAATTGAGAAATGGGCACCTGAAGAAAGAACCATGTTCTATGACGCTTTGGGTCTCCTGTTTATCTTGTGACGGAAAATACACGATGCAGAAATATATGTAACTAGAAAATTGCGATGAATAGCGGAATCATTTTCGGGCATACTTAAAAGCTTTTTTTCGTCTGACACTCCTCAGAGTATGAACGTCAGAAACAGACCGAAACAATAGACTAAGGCTGAATTTATACCCAGATGCGGCTCGAAATGCACCAATCAGAAAGAACGAAAAGCTGAATTGGCATTGTGTTTTAAACACCAATCAGCTGGTCGGATACAGCGGGAGGACCAATGAATTATTTGAAGAGTCCAAGTGAGAAAACGAACTCTTTCTGTCTACACAGAACCGGCCTTTTGGTTTTGATGTAGACAGATTCCAAAACCCCTAAGTGAAACAAAGATCTTGCTTTGCCAATGATTCTGAAAAAATCCTCGCTGTAATTTTCTGCACAAATCGGGTTATCGAGTAGATGTTGTCCTATGGCTGCTGCCAACCCTCGGTTAGTTTTTGGCACTCGGAAAGTTCTACCATCCATTCAAAAGGATTGCGTACCTACCACACAAAAAAGTTTGGTCATTTATGAATTCTCGTGCCGGTGTGATGCCAGGTACGTAGGTCGTACTTCCCAGAGATTAGGTGATAGGATAAAGCAGCATGTCCCTACTAACATTCGTCTGCATAATTTTCGGCAAAGAGAGCAACCACCCCGTGGGTCTAAACAACAACCTAGTCTTAAACATGATTCTGCCATAGGACAACATCTACTCGATAACCCGATTTGTGCAGAAAATTACAGCGAGGATTTTTCAGAATCATTGGCAAAGCAAGATCTTTGTTTCACTTAGGGGTTTTGGAATCTGTCTACATCAAAACCAAAAGGCCGGTTCTGTGTAGACAGAAAGAGTTCGTTTTCTCAC
>JACTAT010000729.1:39603-50684 GCA_014526335.1 Chrysaora quinquecirrha | reverse complement strand
GTCAGATGATAACATTGACTCTGCTGTGTTACTGAAAAATGAAAGAACAAAATAGAGCATTTCATACAATGCTGAAAGCACAAGAGATGTCAAGCAGAATCAGGTCAAGTCCACTAAGTCACTAAGCAATCAAGTTAAGCAACATCAAATCTTATCAAATTCATTCAGAAAAAGTTAAGTCTAGATAAGTCAAGTCGAGGAAAGTCTTGTCTAGTCTATTAAGGACACGCCAATGTACGTGATACAAAGTTAAGCCAAAGAAAGCCAACCCAAGCCGAGTTAGGCCGAGTCAAGTCAACCTTAGTGGAGTTGAGCCAAGTGGAGAGCCAAATCGAATCGAATCAAATCTTTTGCGAATTATTACCTCTCAGATGCTTTGTAATGCCAAAGAACACAACCAAGATCTAATTTTTCAAGTTGTTCTTTTGTAGTTTCACTGAGCCTTGTGGTTGTAACCTCTCCTTCAGTAAGAAGCAAAACTAAATCATCATAGTTTATTTCCAATCTCAGTCAATCAATCAATCAATCAATCAAGCAATCAATACATCAATCAAGCGATCAATCAATCAATCAAGCAATCCATCAATCCATCAATCAATCAATCCATCAGTCAATCAATCCAGCAATCAATCAATCAAGCAATCAATCAATAAAGCGATCAATCAAGTGATCAATCAATCAATCAATCAATCCAGCAATCAATCAATCAAGCAATCAATCAATCAAAAAATGAATCAAGTTGTAGAATCTCAATCATGAGCAGTGGCATGTTTTTCTTGAGAAAATCCGGGAAATTGTGTATATTATAAACCTGCGGAGAGCATTGAGCTGTATGCGTTTGAATGTTAAGAGATGATTTTATAGGGCTCTTTGGCTCATTGGGATTGTAGTTGGCTTTCTGACCTTGTAGTACACGTCCAAATACCATCAACTGTAGTATGCCACTTGTGAAAAAATATATCCTGTGTTCGCGACTCATGAAATATATTTCATTAAATATATGGTACTAAAGAAGTCTCAACATAGCTGAAACAGAAAAGCCAAACGAGATGAGTCGTTCAAGTTGTATGACTTGGAGAGTTATTTGACTATTTCATTGAGCTCTTTAGCTCAGTGGAAACATCGCTAGCTTTTTGATCATGCAGGCCTAGATTCAAATCCCATCAATTGCGGTATGCAACTCGTTGAAAAAACTATCCTAGCATTTGTCACTCATGAACAATATATAAATACAGATGGTATTAAAGAAGGCTTAACATAGCCACAAAAACACAAAGCAAAATCGCTGGCTCGTTGGTCATACAGTCCAGGTTCGAATCCATTCAACTGTGGTAATCCAAACGAGGAATAATTATATGAAGTCTGGTATATTCTATGAATAAATTGAATAATCGTACCTTAAGATTATCGCCATTATGATCTAGAATCTCCTTAACACTCTTTGATACAAAATAAATATTTCGTTTTATTCCTTCATTGGTTCTGACAAGAATTTGTTTCTTTGGGAATGAAGCTGGAAATCCGTAAAAATTCCTGGAAAAAAGAAAAAACACTGCTATAAATCATCTTGGAGGCGTTATCAAGTATTATTGATCACGTTTCCTTTTGCATGATTAATGTTCCGACCAGCAAATTTCTCGGGATTCCGACCACTAAATTGGCCATAAGGCCACAGGCCTTCCACAAGTCCCAGTCAAATCTTTCACATTGCCAAATTCTATCTGTGCATGGATGTGGGCTATCATAGCCAACAAAACTACTCTTCGATGACAAATAACCGGGGGTCTTAATAAACACGGGGATTTAACTTTTATAAAAATTTAATAAGCGGGGAGGTGGTTGGGGGGGACTAAAGAAGTGTCCTTGCATTCACTTGGTACATAAGTGTACGCATAGATTATGCAAAGGTCAAAGAATAGAATAAGGACTTCAAGCTCGCAAGTTCGAAACTTGTCTTGTCGAATTATTTTTCCCACCTCTCTATTAAATAGATTGTAGTAAAAAGTTTCTTTAGTGAATAATCCAACTCACAAAATTGTGTTCATCAAGGGATCATCCTCTGCTACAAAGACAAACGGATCTTCGTGGAATCCCATCCGTTTTCGCTTCTTCAACGGTGGCAGCAGATCTCTGACAGGAAAAAAAAACATCAAATTCACAGACAGCAGCTTTATAGATAATTATTCTAAACATATTTCAAACGTCCCTGGAAAAGGAAGATAAAGACATAAGGTTTAAACCAATAGCCTTTGGGCGTGTTCTTCTGAACTTCCAAAACCTTCTGAATTTCGAAAACAAAAAGCTTTGGAAAACAGAATCCCTGGTTTGAAAAAAATGAATTCTTCTGGAAATTCGAGACCAGTTTGTTCCAACCGAGTCAACTTTCCCGCCAATATTCTTGCTTGTCTCGTCCCCAGACCCATTCGTGGAATCGTACCCACTCGGCAAACCGAGTCTCATTCGAACTTCAAACCGAGAATCTCTCGGAAATCTCGGAAACCTTCTGCTTTGATGGCAGAAGGTCTTGGAGAGCTCCTAAACCTGCCGTTTTCAGAAGAATGGCTTCGAAAAACACGCGTTCTAAAAAAAGAAGGCTACCGAAAAAAGAATGGGTTTGGGAAACCAAGCCCAATGAGTAGATTATTTTAAACATATTTCAAACGACTCTCAATCATGAACCCATACCCCTGATTTTTTTCCGCAGTTACTTGTCCAAGAAAGGCTTCGTCAATCGAAGTATTCTGTTCTGTTGGATTAGCCTCGATATCAGAAGGTGTCGCTGTTTCAGTTGCAGCTTTCTCGCTTTCTGTGCTGCCAGAATCCGTAGCAAGTTGGTCGCCCTTCTAGAAATATAATAAAAGAGATAACCATAAGACAGAAGCTGCTAAACTAAATCTATATAAATTAGTTACTGATGAAGACCACGGATCTACGCGTTTAAAGAAATTGTCTATATTTTTGAATTTCTCATAAGATCTCATAAGCGATGAACTGTAGGCACTTTAGAGGGAATGCTAAGAACTTATAGATTTTAAGTTTGACACTCGTCAGAGTATAAACGTCAGAAACAAACATAGGCAGATGACTAACGCGGAATATACCCAGATACGGAGCGAAATGCACCAATTAGAGAAGTGAAGCTTGACTGGTGATTGTGTTTCGAACACCAAGCAGCTCGCGCAATACAGCAGGAAGACCAACAGAATTAATTTAAGTCTATGTGAGAAAATAAACTCTTTTTTGAGTAGGCTGTTATTTCTAGCTTTTTCAGCTAGTTTAGGCCTATTATGCATGCTGAATACAGGCATGGGACCCCTAGTTTAACGTCCCTTCCGAAGGACAGCAGAGTGAGCAACACGTGACCTACAATAATAAGCAACACGTCACTTCACCTTCTGAAGAAACTCCCATGGTAGCAGTTTCCGATGCGCCATTCTCCATGCCTTGCCAGTGCTCTGCCATGGCAAAACAGCCTTTTTCTGTAGCACTGCAATGAAGAAGCCACCAGTGTCTTGTTGATGCGGATAAACTCGAACGCTGGAAGAAAATCATAAGATACAATCATATAGAATTATCAGATTGCTTGATTAGTTTAGTTTACAGTTTATAATTGTTTTCCAGTACCAAGCAACAATAAATATCTACTGCTGGCTGGTGTGGCTAATTCTGAGGTCTCATTCACTCAGCAATCATTTTGGGATATCAACGCCGGTCCGACCTCTTCACTTGCAATGAGGGTGGTCACTGCCAGAGGGTTTTTACGTCCTCAGAGGTCTAATTAATTTTTGATACTGGCCCGGCATTTTACGTAATCACCCAAGTCACAGAGAGAATGGGTTTCACATCTTGTGTAGCTAATTTTTGTTCCGTAGCATGGATTTGGATCGCAGACCTAATCACCTCCCCCGGGGGGGGGGGGGATACTTCAATGTGTCCATGATTAGACGTGAATCTGGACTTTGACAAAAGGACCCATTTGTATGATAGGATTTTCAAGGATTTCTGACTCATTTGCATGAAAATCGGGAAATTTCAAGCCCTTGTGTATGAATTTGGTTGATTTTAAAACCCTTTTACAGTGCTACATAGAATTCACGAAAAGTCTCGCAAAATCGAATCTGACGGCGATTCTTTGCAATCAATGTGACCGAGCTCTGTTGTTGCTGCTAATTCATCATTTCGAAAGCAAAAAACACAGTAGAAAGGTTGGCAGCCACTTTGCGGTAAATCATTATGGGACCTATTAGTAAGAAAATCCTAAAATACCAACCCATCAACCAGAATCGAGCAGAAAATAAGACCAATGTGTAGAGAATTTCAGTCGAAAAACCCATCCATATGAGCAGCACGTCCAGTATGTCTACCCCCCTCCCGGGAATCACCTACAGCACAAATGGTGCAGTTCTTTGACAGGACGAAGGACTTACTTGGGCAAATGCCCAACCACTTAGTACATTAAAAAGTTCCCTGGAATATCATACTTAGATTGAAAATATCACATACCAACGTTGTAGATTCAGTCGTTTTGCTTCCTCTAAACTCGGTGGAAACATTGATTTTTTATATCCTTCGTCTACCTCGGCGTTTAAGACGTCTTCGTACGATTTAAATTCCTTGCCTGCTTTGTTGAACACCTAAGAGAAATTTTCAATTTCGTAGACTAGTACACTGCGATACAGTTATAGTAATAAGCATTAATCTTCATTTTCCCTCAATAGATTGAATTCAAACCAAAATATGGCTCAAAATAGCTGAAACAAACATAATTCAAACGCAAGGAGCGCGTTGGGCTGTATGACTTGAATAGCTAGTCGGTGTTTTTACTGAGCTCTATAGCTCAGTGGAAATGTCGTTGGCTCTCTGGTCATGCAGTTTAGGTTCGAATTCCATCTATTGTGGTATGCCATATGTGAAAAAATCTACCCTTGTGCTCGCCATTCACTACAAATATGTTATACATATGTATGGTGCTGAAGAAGGCTCAACAAAGCCGAAACACGAAAAAGTCAAACGGGAGGAGAGCCTTTGGCTGTATGACTTGGAGAGAGACCTGGCGATTTCATGGAACCCTATAGCTCAGTTGAAACGTAATTGGCTCTCTGGTCATGCATTCCAGGTTCGAATCCAATCTATTGTGGTATGCGACTTGTGGAAAAATATATCCCAGTGTTCGCCATTCGTGAAAAATATGCACAAATCCAGATGTGTTTTAAACATAAACAAAATATTGAGCATATAAGCGGATATTGAGCGTGCTCCCATGACCAAAAATGTGAATGAAAAGTGACGTTTTTTCAGATCGACTTATGCTCTCGGATATAAAAGAATGTCCTTAGAAGAAAAATTTGATTCAAATGTTGATGACTGGCAGAAAGTTAAGCACGACATTCATTAAGGGAAAGAGAAAAAAGAAACTGAAATTTGCATCAGTTAGTACACCCTCCTGAAACTTCTCTTGCAACCCCATTGCACAAAAACAGGTTTCATGAAAAAGTTATCTTCTAATGGCGGTTTAATTCAAACACTTTGCCTATGGTAGAGAGTTCTCTAGCATATATCCTATCACCCCCTTCATCAAGACCTGATAAAGCACACTTAACCTACCTTCCAGGTGAATAAACCGGGGGATCTCTTCAAATCTGGAATTTCATTTGAAACATCAACAAGTTCTACAGCACTCTGTGACATCTGGAGCGCCATGGCAACAACAGCCTCGTCTTCAAGAGGATTCATCGCACATGTAGAGTACACAAGCCGACCACCTTCAGCTAACATTTCCAGTCCTCGTACGAGAATCTTCATTTGTAACCTGAAAAGACGTTGAAATGGCCGTTAAAACCTTCTGTTTTCACGTTAATAAATGTGTTTTAAAAGGCAAAAATATATATACTAGTAGTGGCACACCACGATTGACGGGACTCGAGCAATAGATTGTATTATCAGAGAGCCAACAACAATTCCACTGAGCTGAAGAGCCCAACGAAATCGTCGAGTAACTCTCAAATTCAAACAGTGCAAAGCTTTCATCTAATTTGGATTTGTTTTCTGCTATGTGGAGCCTTCTTCTGAATCATACAGATTATATCTACTTCCAGAGTAGCAAGGGCAGGAAAATTTCTTCAGGAGGATTTTTGGTTTCAAATCAAGTTAATCATATTCATATACCCTCACAAAACAAAAGGATGAATCAACAACCAAAGCATAACCAAATTTTGAGATATTCTTAAGAGCTCAACGCAACCATGATTATTTTCAATCGTTTAGGCATGAAAAAGGCAAACCTGTGTAATCCAACACCAAGATGCGGAGTCCACCTTGTCCAGATCTGTGGGTTTTTACGAAGAGTGCCATCACCACTAGAAGAAACAACGAGCGCTTGTGTAAAATGTAAGGAAAGTATTCACTAACGTATTTTAGTAAGTGGTTTATGAAATAGTTTCGAATTTAGTTAGACAAGGAATCAATTCAATTCAATTCATTTTATCCGTAGAAATACAATTTACAATAATAAAATGTACTCTACACGACCCAAGAAAAGCAGAGCTTATCTTGCTTAGGCCGCTACAAAGCTAACAAAACTAACAATTCTAAAAATATTGGTTATAATGATGAAAAATCTGACCTGCAAGGAACATCGCATAGAATTCTGTCGAAAAGAATTGGTTCTTTCAAGCCTGTTGATTCCTGTCAATGAAAAAGAAGGCAATTGTTATGAAACGTATATAATACGTGACTCAAGTTAGTAGCACGTAGCTAATGCATGATGCTACAAAGAAACAGTGAGTCTAAGCTGACTCAGCAGGTGCTAGTCTTAAGTAGCGATAAGGCGGATAGAGCAGCTTAGGTTAAGGTAAAGGTTAAATGGTATATTAAGCACAATTCGCTAGGTAAACTAAATAACTAACGAGACTTCGACCTGGGGCCTGATGCTACCGTTGATGGGGGAAAGAAAGGACAATAACAAAGGTAGTGCAACCTATAGCAGCAGATAAAACAGTATGGCAGGCAGGTCAGATAACGAGGAGGACAAAATAATAGCAAATAATGCTAGACGAAAGGAACCAAGGAATAGCACAACAACAAACAATAAATCAATGCAAATATTATGAAAACATTAATAAAGCACTTGAAAAAACATACGTTAACGGTGACCAAGAAAGGAAATATACTAGCATCGTGATTAGTGACCATACAGCATGAACTCTGAAGTCTTCTGCTTTGATGAACAAGCATGTAACATCTTTTGTTATCAGAATCGTTGGCAATAACAACACCAGCTTGAAGATAAAGAAAGCGAGTTAAGCCGCAGCTACTCATGCGACATTTGCTTGAAATGGCGACAGGACATGTTCAAAAATTGTTGGTCGTGACCAGAAAAACTTAAAGTCGGACGAGAAGCCAGGGGTGATCACAGGAAGCCCATACTTGAATGTTTCGTAAAACATCATTTAATTGAATTGTATTGGCGTCACATTACGAGCATTGAAGTGAATTGCTATAGTGTTGATTATTGTATTCTATTTAATATATATACAAGGAGCGCAAGTTATTTTCGAACGAATCACCAGTAACTGTTTTATTTTACCTCTTGTCGCGTCAATTAATGTTTGAAACATGCAAACAAACACATCAAAATGTTACATATTTATCAAGCGAAACCCTTAGATACTTTTTAATTTCATATTCAACATGAAATATAACAAATTTTCAGGTTGAACCATGTTTGGTTTGCCTTGTTTATCTTTCTCGGTATGCTCGGGACCTCCTAACCAGCCCACTTTTCGAAATTCGAACGGTACGCGATTTTAAGGAACATTCCAGTTTGGGCTTCCTGTGGTGTGATTTGGTTGAACTTTTCGCGACATGTTTAGCTCGTCGCCAACGATGTCGCATCGTGTAGCCGGTTTTCTCGCACTGGTGACGCAATAGACTCACTACACGAGTCTCTAGTTTACGCTCCCCTTATTTGATTTGTCACTCCAACAGAGCGATTGTAGAAAACAACAACAACAACATCGAGCGAAGTAGTGGGACTTATGGAAAGAGTCTAGTGACGCAACACACTGCATTGTTTTCGCGCGTTTTTCTGTAGTTTTCTAGGACCCATTCTTCTTACCGCGCAAGCTGATTGTCGCGAGACTTCTGCTGCAGCAATTTTGTCGCACGTGTAGCCAACTCAGGACTTTTCACAACACGACATTTTCAGGTGTGTCGCGTCGCAAGAACAGTTAAAAAATGCACGCTAAGCCGGGGCTTTAGATAGTTGTTAACACTGACTTTGACAAACTGAGTTTAAGAAAGTAGTAAATTAGCATTTAGCTTGATGAATAAAAATCACTGTCTTACTTGGTAATTCGTTTTCACTTCCATCATCCATCATTTCTATAAGCTGCGCAGTCTTTGATCCCGGTGCAGCACACATGTCCAAGACCTGAAATTTATAACAATATTAATCCATGCTGGGTTGACATGCGTGTGGTGAACGTTAGGCCCTCGCCAAACAATATTTGTCGAACATTTGGAATTTGTTTTACAAGCAATGTTTACCGTTTAGCCACGTCATAAACATTACTCGTCCAGTAGAACCTGATAAAACGTTGCTTTCAAGAACTTCAAAAACATTTGCTGCTCGTCTCAAGCAAGAAATGTTTGACATAAAATGTTTTGCAACGTGGCCAAACAGTCGAACATTTTGTTTGACGAGAAAATTCCCAGTGTTTGACCAACAATGTTTGATCATTAAGCTAGGGCTTAAACATTTGGAATTCGCTTATCAAGCAATGTTTAAAAGTTTGCCTTCGTCATACAGCATTGTTTGAGAAGCATAAAAAGCAGAATACCTTAGGCCCTGGCCAAATTTCAGACCTGCTTATTAGGCAGTCTTTGAAAGTTTGGCTACTCATAAAACATTAATTGATAAGTACTGAAAAGCAGAATTTGTTGGGCAGCGTTTTTGAAAAAGCTCAAACACATTTTTTGCTTGACATAATCGAAATTGTTTGACCAGAATTTGGAATTTGGAATTCGCTTATCAAGCAATGTTTAAAAGTTTGCCTTCGTCATACAGCATTGTTTGAGAAGCATAAAAAGCAGAACACCTTAGGCCCTGGCCAAATTTCAGACCTGCTTATTAGGCAGTCTTTGAAAGTTTGGCTACTCATAAAACATTAATTGATAAGTACTGAAAAGCAGAATTTGTTGGGCAGCGTTTTTGAAAAAGCTCAAACACATTTTTTGCTTGACATAATCGAAATTGTTTGACCAGAATTTGTAACTTGGCAAAACGGTACAACATTCTCCTAGACAATTAAATTTCAAATGTTTGACAAGCAATGTTGGATTGTTTGGCTATGGCCTTAAATTGCACAGGGGCCTAAAGGGGCCAGCCAAAGCAAAGGGAAACATATAAAACCAGTAAACAACGAAAAATATTCAAATAAAGTAGCACAACTGCTGGGAAATGCAAAAAAACGCTAGTGCACCTTATGATGAGGTTTGACATCCATGAATAATGGTGGAATCATGCTAACAGCTTCTTGTCTTGTGACTGCACCCTGTAACAAATCAGATAAGTCTATGGGACAACGGTTCTTAGACATATACAGAGAGTAGTCTTCCAGTTGTACAAAGCTTCAAAATCGTGATGAAAAGCGGAAAAATTGTCGAATTTACTGAAAACTCGCTCATTTGACAATAATCGCTAGGGTAAAAAGTATCAGAAAAAAACAAAAAATTTACTGAAAGAAATAATTGCCACAAGTGGATCGAAATGCACCAGTCACAATGAAATGCATCAGTTTAGCTTCGCTAATCTGATTGGAGCACTTTGATCTATACCTGGGTAGTTTTTGAATTGTACATAACTTCAGAATTGCAATAAACTTTTTTGGGCATACTAAAGTCATATCTGGGAATATTCGGGCATTCTTGTATATTTTCTGTTGTTTCTGTTTATTTCTGAGGTTGATACTTTGGAGGAGGGGCAGACCAAATAGCCTTAGTTCAAAGACATTTCCTGCTTGCTACTGCCATCCATATGCTGAATATAATACATAAGATGTATAACATATAATAGAAAGGTATATAAGATATGGAAGAAAAGTTATATAAGAGTGTTGTATCTTTTAATTTAACAAATCTTACACAATTATTTTCATCCACAAGGAAGTTATGGAACTGCTTGAGTTGTTCTGATTTTCTGATAAATCTTTTAGCCATTTTTGTTTCCCAGGCTAGTTCATCTGGATACCTAGCAAAAAGACAGTTTTAAATTGCAAGGAAAGGTGGAAATATTTCATCGTTTCATATGCGTCTGGCATTGTAGAATGGGGCAGCTGGTGAAATTATTTATATAAGACTGAATATGAATTTGTGCTCATGTGATATGAGCCTGACCGCATGCGCTTCAGTACCTTAGACTATCAACCTAACATGGTAATATGAGGAAGAGATTTTTGTAGCAAACTCACCATTTTATAGGAGTAAGAGAAGGTTTCTCCTCTGAATCTGTACTTTCTTCAAGTTCCTTCACATGATTTCTCTTCAGAGTTTCCAACAAGTCTTTTGCATGACTAAAAGTAAGATGCTTTTTTCAATAAATTTTTCCACAAGTAGCATACCACAATAAATGGGATCGGAGCCGGGGCTGCATCACCAGAGAGCCAACACTGTTTCAACTGAGCTATAGAGCTCAATAAAATCGCTGAGTAACACTCCAAGTCATACAGCCATATGCTCTTTTCCCTTTTTGCCTTTTTTGTCTTTTGACTATGTTGAGCCTCTTGTTTTTTAATAAGGATTTTTCAAATAAGGATTCTTTGGATAAAGATTTTGTTGAAGCAAAGGAATTTGAAAACACAGCTACCCCCTACCTTCTGGTTCCAGTAATTCTAAATGTTGATGGTAAATCTCTTTTGAGTGCAGAGCAAAACTCTTCCCATTCAGAATCAGGCAGAATATTCTGTTCCTGTAAGAAAAAACAATCAGAAATCAACAAATCATTCAATCAGTAACATAGTCAATTCATCACTGATCAGAGATTTTCAATTATAAAATCAAAGTAATCATTCAATCAATGAACG
>JACTAT010000729.1:0-14949 GCA_014526335.1 Chrysaora quinquecirrha | reverse complement strand
TTTCTGTACAGATTTCCGACGAATTTATTTACCGATTTCCAACGGATTTCTGTACCGATTTCCAACTGACTTTTGTACAAATTCCAACGGATTTCTGTACCGATTTCCAACGGATTTCTGTACCGATTTCCAACGGATTTCTTTACCGATTTCCAACGGATTTCTTTACCGATTTCCAACGGATTTCTGTACCGATTTCCAACGGATTTCTTTACCGATTTCCAACGGATTTCTGTACCGATTTCCAACGGATTTCTTTACCGATTTCCAACGGATTTCTTTACCGATTTCCAACGGATTTCTTTACCGATTTCAACGGATTTCTTTACCGATTTCCAACGGATTTCTGTACCGATTTCCAACGGATTTCTTTACCGATTTCCAACGGATTTCTGTACCGATTTCCAACGGATTTCTTTACCGATTTCCAACGGATTTCTTTACAGATTTCCAACGGATTTCTGTACCGATTTCAACTGAACAAATTCCAACGGATTTCTGTACCGATTTCCAACGGATTTCTTTACCGATTTCCAACGGATTTCTTTACCGATTTCCAACGGATTTCTGTACCGATTTCCAACTGACTTTTGTACAAATTCCAACGGATTTCTGTACCGATTTCCAACGGATTTCTTTACCGATTTCCAACGGATTTCTTTACCGATTTCCAACGGATTTCTTTACCGATTTCCAACGGATTTCTGTACCGATTTCCAACGGATTTCTTTACCGATTTCCAACGGATTTCTGTACCGATTTCCAACGGATTTCTTTACCGATTTCCAACGGATTTCTTTACAGATTTCCAACGGATTTCTGTACCGATTTCCAACTGACTTTTGTACAAATTCCAACGGATTTCTGTACCGATTTCCAACGGATTTCTTTACCGATTTCCAACGGATTTCTTTACCGATTTCCAACGGATTTCTGTACCGATTTCCAACGGATTTCTGTACCGATTTCCAACTGACTTTTGTACAAATTCCAACGGATTTCTGTACCGATTTCCAACGGATTTCTTTACCGATTTCCAACGGATTTCTGTACCGATTTCCAACGGATTTCTGTACCGATTTCCAACTTACTTTTGTACAAATTCCAACGGATTTCTTTACCGATTTCCAACGGATTTCTTTACCGATTTCCAACGGATTTCTTTACCGATTTCCAACGGATTTCTGTACCGATTTCCAACGGATTTCTGTACCGATTTCCAACTGACTTTTGTACAAATTCCAACGGATTTCTGTACCGATTTCCAACGGATTTCTTTACCGATTTCCAACGGATTTCTGTACCGATTTTCAACTGACTTTTGTACAAATTCCAACGGATTTCTGTACCGATTTCCAACGGATTTCTTTACCGATTTCCAACGGATTTCTGTACCGATTTCCAACGGATTTCTGTACCGATTTCCAACTTACTTCTGTACAAATTTCCAACGGATTTCTTTACCGATTTCCAACGGATTTCTTTACCGATTTCCAACGGATTTCTGTACCGATTTCCAACGGATTTCTGTACCGATTTCCAACGGATTTCTGTACCGATTTCCAACGGATTTCTGTACCGATTTCAACTTACTTTTGTACCGATTTCAACGGATTTCTGTACCGATTTCCAACGGATTTCTTTACCGATTTCCAACGGATTTCTGTACCGATTTCCAACGGATTTCTTTACCGATTTCCAACGGATTTCTGTACCGATTTCCAACTGACTTTTGTACAAATTCCAACGACTTTTGTACAAATTTCTGTACCGATTTCCAACGGATTTCTTTACCGATTTCCAACGGATTTCTGTACCGATTTCCAACGGATTTCTGTACCGATTTTCAACTTACTTTTGTACAAATTCCAACGGATTTCTTTACCGATTTCCAACGGATTTCTTTACCGATTTCCAACGGATTTCTGTACCGATTTCCAACGGATTTCTGTACCGATTTCCAACGGATTTCTGTACCGATTTCCAACGGATTTCTGTACCGATTTTCAACTTACTTTTGTACAAATTCCAACGGATTTCTGTACCGATTTCCAACGGATTTCTTTACCGATTTCCAACGGATTTCTTTACCGATTTCCAACGGATTTCTTTACCGATTTCCAACGGATTTCTGTACCGATTTTCAACTGACTTTTGTACAAATTCCAACGGATTTCTGTACCGATTTCCAACGGATTTCTGTACCGATTTCCAACTGATTTCTGTACCGATTTCCAACGGATTTCTGTACCGATTTTCAACTTACTTTTGTACAAATTCCAACGGATTTCTTTACCGATTTCCAACGGATTTCTGTACCGATTTCCAACTGATTTCTGTACCGATTTTCAACTTACTTTTGTACAAATTCCAACGGATTTCTTTACCGATTTCCAGCGGATTTCTTTACCGATTTCCAACGGATTTCTGTACCGATTTCCAACGGATTTCTGTACCGATTTCCAACGGATTTCTGTACCGATTTTCAACTGATTTCTTTACCGATTTCCAACGGATTTCTGTACCGATTTTCAACTGATTTCTTTACCGATTTCCAACGGATTTCTGTACCGATTTCCAACGGATTTCTGTACCGATTTTCAACTGATTTCTTTACCGATTTCCAACTGATTTCTGTACCGATTTCCAACTGACTTTTGTACAAATTCCAACGGATTTCTGTACCGATTTCCAACTGATTTCTTTACCGATTTCCAACTGACTTTTTTACCGATTTCCAACAAATTTCTTTACCGATTTTCAAAAGATTTCTTTACCGATTTCCAACTGACTTTTGTACAAATTCCAACGGATTTCTGTACCGATTTCCAACGGATTTCTTTACCGATTTCCAACTGACTTTTGTACCGATTTCCAACGGACTTCTGTACCGATTTCGAACGAATTTCTTTACCGATTTCCAACGTATTTCTTTACCGATTTCCAACGAATTTCTTTACCGATTTCGAACGTATTTCTTTACCGATTTCCAACTGACTTTTGTACCGATTTCCAACGAATTTCTTTACCGATTTTCAACTGACTTTTGTACCGATTTCCAACGGACTTCTGTACCGATTTCGAACGAATTTCTTTACCGATTTCCAACGTATTTCTTTACCGATTTCCAACGAATTTCTTTACCGATTTCGAACGTATTTTTTTACCGATTTCCAACTGACTTTTGTACCGATTTCCAACGAATTTCTTTACCGATTTCGAACGTATTTCTTTGCCGATTTCCAACTGACTTTTGTACCGATTTCCAACGAATTTCTTTACCGATTTTCAACTGACTTTTGTACCGATTTCCAACGGACTTCTGTACCGATTTCGAACGAATTTCTTTACCGATTTCCAACGTATTTCTTTACCGATTTCCAACGAATTTCTTTACCGATTTCGAACGTATTTCTTTACCGATTTCCAACTGACTTTTGTACCGATTTCCAACGAATTTCTTTACCGATTTCGAACGTATTTCTTTACCGATTTCCAACTGACTTTTGTACCGATTTCCAACGAATTTCTTTACCGATTTTCAACTGACTTTTGTACCGATTTCCAACGGACTTCTGTACCGATTTCGAACGAATTTCTTTACCGATTTCCAACGTATTTCTTTACCGATTTCCAACGAATTTCTTTACCGATTTCGAACGTATTTCTTTACCGATTTCCAACTGACTTTTGTACCGATTTCCAACGAATTTCTTTACCGATTTCGAACGTATTTCTTTACCGATTTCCAACTGACTTTTGTACCGATTTCCAACGAATTTCTTTACCGATTTTCAACTGACTTTTGTACCGATTTCCAACGGACTTCTGTACCGATTTCGAACGAATTTCTTTACCGATTTCCAACGTATTTCTTTACCGATTTCCAACGAATTTCTTTACCGATTTCGAACGTATTTCTTTACCGATTTCCAACTGATTTTTGTACAAATTTCAGCGGACTTCTGCACCGTTTTCTAACGGATTTTGGTACCGATTTTCTTCCTTCTATCCTTCAATTTAATGGAGTGAAGTATTTCTCTCATCGATTTCGTTATTTTTGTCTAGATTTCGGAAAAAATTTCATTGTGAAAGGGCCCCCAAGGAGCATCATATTATTTATTTATTTTTTTTATATTTCTTCATAATCTCCGAATTTTACTTTTTTTCTTCACTTCAAAGGTGCTGTCCCTGCTGGATACACTGTCGTCAGTCCCGGCCTACCCTCTCAAGGCCAAGTAATCGTAAACGTCGCCAACCCAAACAGCCATCAGCCACTCACGATAGGCTCACAGCAAGTACAATTAGTACAGGTTTCAAGCGTCCCAACTGTCGTACAGGCACTGCCAACGGGCCTGATACAAGTGACTCCGACTGGGCAAGTAACATCGTCATCACAAGCTCAGACTTTTGCCGTTGACGCGAGAGATTTGCCCGTCGCGTCAGATGCTAAAACGCCGGCCACAGCATTCCGGATTGTAGAGGCTTCTGCGGCAGCTATGGAGACATCGAGCAAGAATAACAATGGGGAGTCCTAGGGTAGATGCAAATTTTTTGTTCATTCTCTTAGTTACTCATTTTGTTGATTTTTGTAGGCCGCTTATTTGCAATCGCGCGCAAAATCCTCTTGCTTATTTTCGAAATATCAATCTTTATAGACGTTCAAGATCAGAATTTGAGAATTTCAGGGTTAAATTGAGAGTCAAAACGAAATGAAGAGACGTCTTTAGGGGTTGGGCCTAACTGTCTCAAACTCGAGATGAGAAAGAAAACATAAAGTTTTCGAGCATGCTAACTTGCCATTTGGTCCGCGTGAATTTATCAAACTTCCGCGTCTGTATGTATCCGTGATCTTTCGTACGACTCAATGGAAATTTTTTTTGGAAAAATTTTCATAAATGTTTCTTTCATCTTTAACACAAACGGATCTATCGATGATTTCTGATCTGTATTTTGATACTGGCTGAGGTTGAACAACGCTTTCTGTGACCAGTTTGCAAGCTGGAGCCAATTATGGGCAGTATTTGATTGAGCGAGACGGGAAAGTGGTATTGTATATCTTGTTTAGGGAAACTTTGAAGTCCCTGGTAGTGGTATAGAGTCTAGAATTCTAACTAACTAACTAACAAGGAACGAACTAACAAGGATAGAACTTTGGCTAAGTGAATAAAGAGCAAGTGGTGAGGACACGATGTCTCAATCAATCATCGTGCCAAGTGTCGAGGCTATGTCGTGTCAGACTTTTGCTGAGACGACACGACGCTGGCACGACGTCTGGAGCGGGCCTAACATATAAACTGCGTAGCAGTGCAATTTTTATTCCATTGAGTTTTAAAACATTATAGACATTTATCCATGGACAAAATTTGTATTGTAGAATTTGAAATTGTAAATTGATTTTCTCGTTGATTCAGGAATTATTTGTAATTTTATTTTATAATTGGAATTTGAGCCCAAGGCTGTAATTCAAAACATTATGTGTAGTATAGGAACTCGTGTATCAAAACTCATTTTAAAACTTTCTATGACAATGAAATTGTAATAGAAACTGAATCATAATTTTTCCTTCTACCCTTTCGACGAGGTAGCCCCTTATACGCGATAAGGCCGAAGGCCCTTGCCAAACGATCAAACATTGTTGGTCAAATATCTGAAATTTGCTTTACAAGCAGTGGGAAACCGTTAGGCCACAAAAACATTGCTCGTCCAACATTTTGGAACAACGAGGTTGTTGCTAATGTGCATGCACGTACGCCTTGTTGCTAAGAAATGTTGCTAGGTGCTGAAATGTTGCAATTTGTTTCCTTATAGAATTTCATATCAAAGTTCGACAAGCTATGCTGCAAATAAAGAGGGGGTGTTTGGGTTTTACGGTTACACGGTTTTGCCAATATTTTTGCTCGGATTTTCGGTTTCTTCCGAAAAATTACGGTTTTTCGGTTTTCCAAACCTCGTCGGTGAACGGTTTTACAGCATTTCTGGATAATTTTTCCGGTTTTTTGTTAAGATTGGTACTGAATGCCGACTCCGTGAAACAAAAACTGTTATTGGAGGAAAACGTCTTAAAAACGTGAAGTGAACAGTAAATGTTGACGAACCTACAGTTTTCATAGATTCTCTGTGCAATTTTTTTGAAAACGGGGACTTGAATCTTACCATACGGATTTGTTCAAAATATCGCACGGTTTTACGGATTTTGAACAAATTTTGAGCGGATTCACGGTTTCCAGACCCCCCAAACACCCAAACGATCAAACCTTGCTACATTGTTGGTCAAACATCTGAGATTTGTTTGGATGTTTGGCTACATAGCAGAACATTGCCTAACATGGAGATTCGACTTCAAAACGTTTCCTGCTTTTCACGAGGAAGTGTTTTTTGAAAATGTTTGACGACCAATTTTTGTAGTGTGACCAAGCGGACAAACAAATTTCAGATGTTTTGCCAAAAGTTTTTTATTGTTTGGCCAGGACCTTGTACACGGTGCAGTGTTCCCTGAAACTCGTCTCGCAACGCCGTTTCTTGCAAGCAACTATGTTGCAAGTTGAAAGAAAAACTTTATTGTGTAACAACAGGGGCTTTATACGATTACAACTTGATACTTTTCATTGCAAGCCGCCGCCTGAGTAGATGCCAGGTCCAATTTTCACAAAACCTCGCAACGGCAAAACGTTACAATATTTAATTTAACTCATTCAACCCGCAACCGGAACGCGTTGAGACCCTTCGCGCAGTTTGTTGGTATGAGTAAAACTAGATGAGATTTCTGCATTTCTTCGTTCACATTTCAATATTTCTACGTTTTTGATCTGCGAAAGATGGAATGTTCTGCATTGTATGAAGTGAAGTATTTTTGGCCCAGTGATGAGTCGGAACATGCTGCAATGGCAAAGTTAAACGTGATTCTGAAAGATGCCATACGGACCTGGAACAAGTGGAACGACAATAAATCAACCCCTTGATTGAGTTTTCAAGACACGGTAGTTGCGCAAGAAAACCTACTAGGCAGGACATATACCACTGCAATCTAACAAATAGGGTAACTTTTTGTTTTAATGTGGATTCTAGCGTTTTAAAGCATGGGGAACAAAATCAGCCCATGGGCCTTTGCGATATCGTCCGAATTTGGGCGTGGTCGATGACGTCATCAAGGAATGCATTTTTGGTCATTTTCATTGTGTTTTCAACACTTTCCCACTTTTTTTTAGTGTTTTTGATCAATGCAATGCTAATGGGCCACAAGGATGATGTCGTTTGGATTCAAAAATTACATGTGTTGGCAACATGGTGCACATGTGACCTATGACGTCATTTATTTGACTTTTTATAATTATTTTCATATTAGTTAATCACGACTTCTTTGCCTGGTAAAACTTAACATTAACTTAAAAATAACATAGACAAAAACATAAAACAACTGTCCAGTCAAAACAGGGAATGCAATTAAAATGGTACATAGTCACTATCCGAGTTTTCTTGATCATCAGAAGATGAAAAATCACTTTCCCATTGCGAAGAGTTTGATTCATTTTCTGATTCACTTGGCTTCAATATAGAGTGGGCGATGTCAGAAAGTTCGCAATCAGCGTCGTAAAGTACAGTATCAATTGTATGCATCTTCTTTGCTACTTTCGCTTTTTTCGTTGGTGGTAGTTTTGTTTGACCGGAGCTGTCACTTTCATCGTCTGCATCATCAGTATTCGATGTTTGATTGTTTTTTCTCACTCTTTTTTGCCTTCTTAAAGACGGAGGAAGCTGGTTTCCTTCGAACCACAAGGGTGTAATGTCAGTGTTGTTGCGTATCCACCCATAATCAGTTACTGAAAGCTCCACCACCATCGGCTTTAGACATTGTTTCCAAATATGAGCTTGCAGATGTGCCCGCAAAATTGCTTGTTTTAGTGACGCTGGGTCTGGTGGCAAACTTGCTGAAGATTTTTGTTTCATTTTTTTGTATAAACGTACCCGTGTATCCACGTAACTTTCATCGTATTTTCCGGAGTACATGACCATTTGAACAAAAGTTCTTGCATTCTCTAAATTTTCTTGTGAAACACCATTTTCGTTTCCAATTTCGCTGATCAAGTGAATAAGCTCTGGGTTTTTCATTATTTGCTTTAATGCTTTGATCTTCCCAACATTGAACATATAAGAAGTTGTGTCGCAACCTGTAATTGCGTGAAACTGTGGCAATATCTTACATATTTCATCTCCTATGTGATCACGAATTTTTGCAATGTCGATGTATTTTTCATGATCAATTTTCATGAACCATGGATATTTTGGGTTTACTTTCAAATGACCATATAGGAGAAGAATGAGGACGTCAGTGTCTTTCGCTACAACAACAGTGGTTGATTCTTGCAAAGATGCGTGTAAAACTAACCTGGTATCTGCTTCTTCATGGTTACAATTGAACATTGCACTGGAATGATTTTTTTCAATTAACCATGTTTTTTCCTTATCTGTTACAACAAGAGGCAATTTGAGTTTTGCTTTTGCTTCTTCAGATTTAAAAAATGTTGTTGCCAAATGAATCAGATCTTCTTTGTTTCTGATCTCATTAAAAAACTCTTGCCATTCTTTACCTTGCAGCTGCTTTTGATCAAAACTTTGTAAATGAACACGTTTTGAAGATGTGCCCCTTTTTTCTCTTGTTCCTGCTTTCACGCTATCAGCTCTGTATGTGTCATTTATAAGTGCTATTTTCCGAGGTCTTACATCACATTTTGGCATAACACATTGTAAAACATGAATAAACCATTCTGCATAAGTGGCTTTTGGTTTCACTGATCTGAAAGTGGCCATCCCGTCAATAAGCCATATGGCATCCGTGGGGCATTCAGTGGTAAGTGCATTTGACTCTTGCACAAAGTAATTTCGGAGAACAGCCTTATCGGATTGACGTAACTGCCCTTCAGGAGTTGCTAAGGCGAGAGGCAAGGTTGTGATCGGAAATTGAAATGCTTCCTCAATGCTAACCACTTTTGCTATAAGCAAGCCAAATGCTTGGCGATCTTCTTTCAGTATTGAAATTGCCTTCGCCACTTTCTTCTTTTTCTCCATTCCAGTCAGCAGCTTCTGTTTCTTGATTGCATCGAAAATGCTCTGGTTTCCACTTACAAGACGTTCTTTGACAAACTCTGTGTATCTTTTATTTCCAATATCAGCTGCTTCTATAAGACCATTCACCACGTTTGAATCGATTTCAACTCCAGTGGTGATAGTTCGCGCATGTCCATCTTCAAATGGATTTACGTGATAAGAATGAAGCTTCAACTTAAGATTATCAACGTTGCTTTTATGGCGTTTTTTTCCAGATTCAGTAAGTTCTTTATGAACTGATGATGTTTTAAAACGTAATTTTTCTCTCAATGCAACACGAAGCTTTGCGTGAATGTGCACCGTTTTTACCCATGTATTTGTAGTCTGGATGTCAGTACTGTATCCTGACCGGAAAGGTCCAGCAGTACCCTTTGTCTCACGATTATACAATTCTGTTACAAGATCGCCATGAATACTTGCAAACTTATTCCCGGATAGGTTTGCTCCAAATCCATGGACAACAAGATCGCGAAATGCTGGATGATCGTTTCTTTGAAGCTCACGAAGGAAGACATGTTGATACGAAAGGTAACGAGCATAATTGTGATGGTCAAAAGCAAAGACTTGTTTCAGCATCTGCCTTTCCGCTTGAAGATGTTTTTCGATGTTGTTTTCTCTTACTGCCGAAACCAAAGCTAACAGGTTCGATACATCTTTAAGATACTGGATGGTCATTTTGCTTTGTGTTCCAGTCACTTTCACTATATCATTTTCCAAAGACATGAAAGAATCATTGCAAACTATTGCCTGCAATATTTCAGTGGATGGTTGGAGTCTTAGCTCCTTCAGGTTGTTCAACAAAGCAGTGTCCATCTGTGTGTATTTTTCCGTAATCTGTTCAGTACGATGTTGGATCAGTGCATCAAAGCCCTCTTTATGTATTCTCATGGATCGGTAGTAGTGGTTGCCCTCGCATGCTTTATCTGCTGAGCCAGATGCAATCGTTCCTGCATCAACGAACCACTCTTTATAACCTAAACACCCAAAGCGCTTATAAAGCAATCGTTGTGCTACTCGCAGCTGGTGAAAGCCACCCATCAAAATGATAACATCTTTGTAATAATCTCCATGTTTCCAAATAATTTGCGCAAGTTGTGCATATACCTGTTCGTCTGCATGTGCAAATATATGGTCGAGATTTAACTCTTCAGTGATGCATTTCAGCGTGTCCAAGTATTGTTTGCAGACGGCAAACGTAGGTGGCTCGGGGATCACAGGCATGTACTTCATAACTGATGCATTTTGATGTATACTGGATGTTTTCCTGTTGAAAGCTGTCCACGAACCTAGCAAGGGCAATGGTTCTCCATCAACTGTAGGAACTCCATTGGCTATCGCCCAAACAATGTTTTGGCTAAAACTCTGATTCAGCATATCGACTTTCTCTACATCCTCGTAGTTCTCAAATTTGCTGGGTGGTTTTCGCTGTCCAATAGAATATTCTGGTGTTGGGATCATCAGTTCATCATCACAGGGTTCATCAAGATCAATTGTATGCATTGGAACATGGACTGTACCTGATAACAATGATTATGGTGATGATTCTCTTTTTAAATCTGAAAGCAAATATCCAGGTTGCAAGGGAACAATGCTGCCGTAGAGAACTATACATTTATTTTCAGAACAACATTAGGTTATTTGACTATTTAAAATGGCGGAAAATGTTTCGGATTTGACCAGAAATTGTGCAACTGAGAAAATTTTTAAAAATGACGTCATAGGTCACATGTGCACCATGTTGCCAACACATGTAATTTTTGAATGCAAACGACATCCTCCTTGTGGCCCATTAGCATTGCATTGATCAAAAACACTAAAAAAAAGTGGGAAAGTGTTGAAAACACAATGAAAATGACCAAAAATGCATTCCTTGATGACGTCATCGACCACGCCCAAATTCGGACGATATCGCAAAGGCCCATGGGCTGATTTTGTTCCCCATGCTTTAAAACGCTAGAATCCACATTAAAACAAAAAGTTACCCTATTTGTTAGATTGCAGTGGTATATGTCCTGCCTATACAGGAACAGAGAACAGAGTTCGCAGTCGAAGGGTATGGAGAACAAAGATAGCAGCTCTTGGAAGTTTTACTGAAAAATGTCGTTGCTTGAAGAAACACGATTCGGTAAGTTGACAAAAAAGAATTCTATTTTTCTTCGCGTTGAGGTTTTATTTTACAACCCTTTGTAATGTCTGTGCAGTACGGTGGGGCATGGGCAGTACGGTGGAAGATACTCAGTGCGGTCGTCGGAGATACCATGATTGCCGTGGGGAGGCATCTCTGAGTACGGTAGCGGATCTGCAATTCGGTGAGGGTCACATCATGAATGCCGTATATTCCTCACCTTTCCCCCACCGTACTGAATATCTGCCACGGCAATCATGATGTGACCCGACCGTACTGCACATCTGCAACCGTACTCAGAGATGCCTCCCCACGGCAATCATGGTATCCCCACCGTAATGAATATCCACCACATTGATTTCCGATTATCGTAATGATTTCGATGAAAACAATAGGTTTTCTAGCATGGGTATATGAGATTTTTCAAGTAGCAAACCCCCTCGTCTATAAACCTACAAAAATTACCGATTCCAGAATTTCACACTGCTAGGAGTAAGACAAATATTCCTTTTTACAGTTCAATTTTACTCTGAATTTTTGAAAAAAATAAATGTTAAGTTAATTAAATACACAGCAGTTAAATTTATTAGTTGCAAGCAAACAGCTTTGAATGGTTCAATCACTCATGATATCTGCAAAACTGTAAACACCCACGGGGGAACTTTTTCCCTATTTCAGCAAAGGAGGCCCAAATAGACGTTACCAGCGATAACTCACCGTTTGCTTTGGTTTGTCTTGAGTTTGTTTTGTTGTGGCAGATTGTTCTTAGGAATGAAATAAAGAATCGCAACTTGTCTTAAATTTCTAATTCTTGTCCAACTTGCTCTCGCGTTTTTTGTGATATCACGTTTTCAATGCTAAATTGTATATAGCATCCGTGTTAATGATTACACTAATAATTTTATGAGCGTGCAAAGTTCCCGGTTTTATATGAGTTTTGACCATTTTCTTATTGCAAAATCACACAGCAACAATCAGAGTGACTAAACCATCCAAATTCAAGCTCTTAGTTTAAAGTACAAATCATTTTGCAATCTAAAGGCTTAGTGTAAGTGCTACAAGTTTGCAAATACCAACGTCTTTGTAGTTTATATATGCAAATCCTGCAAGCTGAACAGCAAATGCAGCCATTGAAAGGTATTCAACTGATTTGAGAGCAAAACCTCTTGGGACGTAGTCCAGGATTATATGATGCAGTCCCCTGAAATCAAATACAAAGTCAGTGAATTTTTATTCGTAGAATAGAGCTTTTCAAAGAGGTCTGGGTCAGCTCAACATTTTTCTGGAAGATGGCAGACATCTTGAGTATTGCATAATAAGAGAGAACAAATGCCTGGTTTCAATATCCTTGCAAGTGACTGGCATTGATGCCTCCCCGTTGAGTCCCTGTGACAGCAATGTTCATGTTCTCATATAATCATAAGCGGCAGCGATGATGGTGAAAACACACAATTAGATGTTGATTTCAGCACACAGCGATGAGATTGGAACAAGTTTTAAAAGCATGTCCCTGTGGATGGATGATCTAAAACATGTTCACATATAAAAATTCCTATTCAAATTACATTGTATGAGACAGCGTCATTCAAAAATGTTGAACTAATTTCAATTTTTTCCCAATCTATCCCTGTTGATGCTGTTGTCGGAAACATTCTTAAAACATGGTTGCGTATCATAATCAGCATCTCCATAGCAGTGTGTATGGGGATTCTGTCCCACACTACTTCATGGAAACAAAGCTATATAGAAAAACAGTTCAAGCAAATGGAAAAAAGCAGAGTCAATAAAAGAGAGCACAAATCATCAGTTTTACAAAACTTCAAATTTGCAATGAACAGCACAACCAATTATAACAGCAAATTTGTAAAACAAATTATAGATAGATGATAGATATACATACCAATAATTATGAAATGGAATCAAAACACCAAGTGCATAATTAACAGCATCACAAGGGTATACCACTGCAACAGGTACAGTTGCTAAAAGTCCAATTGCAACTGCACGCTCATTAAACCAATGCTTGGTATAGTTTGCACCTCTTGTTACTGAAATCAACAGAAACACCCTTCAGTTTTGTAAACAATACCTCCTTTTATGTCAGAAACAAAATATCTTGCTACCCAATTTATCTAGCAACTCAAAGTTGCTCTGGCGTCTTGGTGTAATCCAGCTGACTCATGGTGCAGAAGCTCAGTGTGGTCAGGGTTCGAGCCAAGCCATGGTAGCACCATGGCTAGGGTTGAGGTCTCGATTAGTTAACCTACTACTGAGATCCTAGCGACTGGTGCTAGAACACCATTTCACCTCACCACCTTCACTGAGATAATGCTGCTTACAGGTTCTAGTTATATGGACACAAAAACTCACATGTTGCTGCAGACAGGCTGGAGCTTGTATGAATTATTGCCTTCTCGTTGTTACCAGCTGTTATTTCTAAAAATGAAGAATCAAATCATCAATTTCTATGCAGAATTTTAAAGCAATGCACAGGCACTCACTGAGTTGAGCAAAGACTGCTTCAGTTTCATAGAGGCATGCCATACTGAGTGGAGAGCATACCTGGTGCACATTGAATTTAACGATGCAAAATGCCTAATGTTATGTACGGATTTTTGTGATGCTGATTTGGAGTGAAAATGATAAATTTTGATGCAGCTGGTTTGGTTTGCAAAACAGTACACATTACTGCATTCATGCATGAAGCAAACTTAAGTCTAGGATGTACTATTGGCACTCCGAATTTCTGAAGGCAACACAACATATGACACATAGACACTTTGAACTTTGCAGTTTCTCCACAAAAATAAATTTTACAAAACAAGAGACGGAAATTCGCCATACTTTTCTGAGAGCAAGCTGCAAGCAGTGGGAAAAGTCTGGAGCGAAGCTGGTTTCCTTCTCCTGCAAAAATAATACATCATAATCAAGAATTGTGGAAAGCTGTCTAGCTGCGGGAAATAACTATGAGAGAACCCCGGGCTAGGCCCAAAGCAAGAGGCGTCCCAAAAAGTCAGCCATTCCTTGTCTTCATCTTTGGCTGTGCAGTCTCGTTCAGCTGTATTATACATATTTAAAAATAAATAAGAATAATATAAATATACCTCCAAACAATATTCCATTGCAAGATTTCCTCAGAAGAGCAGACATTTTTGCGTAAAACAGTCAACGAGAACCGTCCCACTCAACTCTGAGGTGTAAAAAGCAAGATGGCGGATCTGCTCTGCATCCGGGATTCAGCGAAGCGAAGCATTTGTTCCTACGCAGAGGTGCCGGCAATTACGTCATGAAACAACAAAGAAAGAGGGGAGGAAGGGTGTGTGTCAGTGGCCCGTTCATTGCTTGGAGCGGACTGTCTGTATCGAACAAGTGCCAACTGCCTTGGCACCTCTTCTAGCGTTACAGCAAAGGTCGAGGTCTCTATTAGTCAAACTGCTACTGAGATCCTAGCGGTTGGCTCTAATACATCATCACCATTTCGCCTTCGACTATCGTTATATACTCCTACATTCTCCAAAACATACTTTGAAGGTTTGAAAGATCTATGGATTTCTGGAATTCAATCATATACGCTGGTATGAGCTTTGAGTCGCACAATTTAAAAATTGTGGTAAAAACTAAAACATTTTCGAACGCACTTTTAAGGAACGCTTTTTTTCGTCTGACGCTCCTCGGAGCATGTATGTGAGCGCTAAAAACAGAGCGAAATAGTTAACTAC
>JACTAT010000723.1:0-20000 GCA_014526335.1 Chrysaora quinquecirrha | reverse complement strand
ATTCAAACCCACAACCTCACAATCGTGAGGCAATCGTAAGGCAAACCCTGTTGATTAGCCTTAAAAAAGCCTGCATGGCAAGATGAAATATTGGTCCGTTGGTACTGTATTAACTATTGTTTATATAATTTCTAGTTACAAACCCAATTGATGTTATCAAAGTAAGACTTCAGCTGGATAATGAACTTGCAAGTTCAAAGAACATATTTGCAAATAGAAAATACCAAGGTTTTGTACGGGGAGCAATTGTAATCATCAACGATGAAGGAGTTGCTGGGTTATTCAAAGGGTAAGTTTTACAATCTTATATACTAATTTTGTAGTAGTCAAGGCAACAATTTTGTCAGAGCATCTCCTCCTGGCTGTTTATGTTACGCTTCTCAAACCTGCACCTTCTCTGGAACCTATTCTGAAGTTGAGCCATCGCTGGCCATATCTTTCCTAACTGCTACCGCTTTCTGGGGTAAACGGGGAAAAGCCCTTCTTTGTCACAAGGCATTGTCTTGCCCAATTAAAATCCTTTGTCTAGACCCCAGACGTAGATTGCTTGCTTACTGTATGTTAAATTCTTCTTACTTCATAACGAAGACTACAAGTCACGAAGCTGACTGAATATATCTACTAAATTTCATCTATACCTGGATTATTTACTGGGAAATAACAACTTTTCTAGAGCTAAACAGGCTTTACCATTGATGTTTACAGGAAAATTCAGTCAACCGGCTTGAATAGCATTGTGTTAATGCTTTTACCCCTTTCAATTGAAACAAAATGCCATTACCTGATTTCAAAAGCTTATTCAGAATTGCGTTTCATTCAAAGCAAAACAAAAACCCTTTTGAAAACGTTTGTAAAGAGTGCATTTGAAAGCCAACAAAACCAAATGTCATACTACAGGACCATCAAACTACTAAAAGACAAACAGGACTACTAAACTACCAAAAGACAAACCGTATCCTGCAGTAAACCCGAGTTCCTCACACGGGACCGAATCTCCATGATCAGACGCAGAGTGCGTTCAATCTGTTTTATTGCTGCGCTTTTTATCAAGGATCATCTCAGAGGGAAGGAAACAAGGACGCCTAGAAAGCTAAACTTTCCACAGAACGAAAAAATGGACTAACCAACAGGCTTAGAAACACGCGGAGGAACAGAACTAAGGAATGGGAGTTGAGACCGAGTAATTTCAGGACTGAGGAACAGGACCAAGGAATGGGAGTGAAGACCATGAGTAATTTCAGGACTGACGAACAGGACTTAAGAATGGGACCGAAGACCATGAGTAATTTCAGGACTGGGGAACAGGAATAAGGAATGGGACTGAAGACCCAAGTAATTTCAGGACTAAGGAACAGGCCTTATGAATAGGATAAAAGACCATGAGTAATTTCAGCACTGAGGAACAGGACTTAGGAATGGGACTGAAGACCCTAAATAATTTCAGGACTGGGAACAGGACTAAGGAATGGGACTCAAGATCATGAGTAATTTCAGGATTGAGGAACAGGACTTAGAAATGGGATTGAAGACCATGAGTAATTTCAGGACTGAGGAACAGGACTAAGGAATGGGACTGAAGACCATGAGTAATTTCAGGACTGGGGAACAGGACTAACGAATGGGACTCAAGACCATGAGTAATTTCAGTACTAAAGAACAGGACTAAGGAATGGGACTGAAGACCCTAAATAATTTCAGGACTGGGGAACAGGACTAAGGAATGGGACTCAAGATCATGAGTAATTTCAGGATTGAGGAACAGGACTTAGAAATGGGATTGAAGACCATGAGTAATTTCAGGACTGAGGAACAGGACTAAGGAATGGGACTGAAGACCATGAGTAATTTCAGGACTGGGGAACAGGACTAACGAATGGGACTCAAGACCATGAGTAATTTCAGGACTGAGGAACAGGACTAAGGAATGGGACTGAAGACCGTGAGTAATTTCGGGAATGAGGAACAGGACTAAGGAATGGGACTGAAGACCGTGAGTAATTTCATGACTAAGGAACAGGCCTTATGAATGGGACCAAAGACCATGAGTAATTTCAGGACTGAGGAACAGGACTAAGGAATGGGACTGAAGACCGTGAGTAATTTCAGGAATGAGTAACAGGACTAGGGAATGGGACTGAAGACCGTGAGTAATTTCAGGACTGACGAACAGGACTTAAGAATGGGACCGAAGACCATGAGTAATTTCAGGACTGACGAACAGGACTAAGGAATGGGACTGAAGACCGTGAGTAATTTCAGCACTGAGGAACAGGACTAAGGACTGGGACTGAAAACTATGAATAATTTCAGGGCTGAGAAACAGGAATTAGGAACAGGACTGAAGACCATGAGTAATTTCAGGACTGAGGAACAGGACTTAGGAATGGGACTGAAGACCATGAGTAATTTCAGTACTAAAGAACAGGACTAAGGAATGGGACTGAAGACCCTAAATAATTTCAGGACTGGGGAACAGGACTAAGGAATGGGACTCAAGATCATGAGTAATTTCAGGATTGAGGAACAGGACTTAGAAATGGGATTGAAGACCATGAGTAATTTCAGGACTGAGGAACAGGACTAAGGAATGGGACTGAAGACCATGAGTAATTTCAGGACTGGGGAACAGGACTAACGAATGGGACTCAAGACCATGAGTAATTTCAGGACTGAGGAACAGGACTAAGGAATGGGACTGAAGACCGTGAGTAATTTCAGGAATGAGGAACAGGACTAAGGAATGGGACTGAAGACCGTGAGTAATTTCATGACTAAGGAACAGGCCTTATGAATGGGACCAAAGACCATGAGTAATTTCAGGACTGAGGAACAGGACTAAGGAATGGGACTGAAGACCGTGAGTAATTTCAGGAATGAGGAACAGGACTAGGGAATGGGACTGAAGACCGTGAGTAATTTCAGGACTAAGGAGCAGGCCTTATGAATGGGACCAAAGACCATGAGTAATTTCAGGACTGAGGAACAGGACAAAGAAATGGAACCCAGGGGGTACTCAGTAACTTTCAATACGGGGGGGTCCATGCCACTATTTCCTTGCAGACCCCCAAATATTGAGTTTAATGTTTTGGAGACCCCAAATATTGTTATCTATTTTTGAACTCCTAAAATGTTTTCTCGGATGTAGCCATCAGGTTCATGACAATTTACAATTTATAAGCCCTTGGCAGTTGGATGGGTCATTGTAATGAATTGCACCAAATCGCAAGATTCTTCCGTCAGATTTGTGGACCCCAAATATTGAATTTTGTCCATGTTATATTCACAGACCCCAAATATTGAATAAGCTTAAGATTTCGGACCCCAAATATTGGCATGGACCCCCGTATTGAAAGTTAATGAGTACCCCCTGGGTGAAAAGTGGTCCCACAAAGGATCAAGAATTAAATATTCATACATTCTCAACAGAAATTTGTTTGACTCAGTACCCCTCTGTTCCATAAGGCATTTTTCCAGTCACGCCATACACATTTTTTTTATAAGAAACCGGTTTATAAGAAACCTAGAACTCGACACCCCAAAAGTTAAGAAACTTTTAGCACTAGGAGGAAGAAGTTAAGAAACTTAAGAAATTTTCGTGTCAGTTTTCCAACATACTGATTTCACATTTGTGGACGTAGTAATCAATTCTCAAGCATTTCCATCTGATTTCTCGCACCAGCATGGCTATTCTTTTAATACAATAATATTAATAATTTGCTTGCCATATTCACATTTTTTATCGTTTTTACTGCAATTTGTTTCCATTAAATCAAGAAACTGTTAAAAAACTTGTAGAACTAAAATTGGGCCAAAATTAAGAAACTTTAGAACTAGGCCCCAAGCCAGGTTTCTTATAAAGAAAAACGTGTACCACACAAAAAACATGTAAACACTTGTGAATATTTTCAACCAACCAGGGCTTCCCCTGGGACTATATTTTGAAAGAGAAACTGCTGAATTTTGCAATCCTGTACACATTTGGAACAACAGTACGGCAGGGAGTGACTGCTTTTGGTCTCATATGTCGCTCTGGGTGGACCTGAACAAGAAGCCTATGCAGTATGGTACGACCAGTTGAACCGAGTGTGAAATTGGTTCCATATGAGTCACACCACACCAAACCACCTGAAATCAGTCAAAATTTTCTCGGTGTGGCGTGGCACCGAGAACTTATTCAAAGTAAAACAAAACAAGCGAAAGCTGTTTGCTAGCAACGATGTTGTTTTTGCGGTTGCTAGTAAGAGTGATGCTACAATGTGACATTCAAACCAAGAAAAGCCTACACAAATTCTATACTGAATATCTGTCACAGTGCTAAAGAATTCCTCTCACCACATATCATTGTATTCCCCCTTCCCAGCTGTGCTCAAGATTCCTCCCCACAGTTAGAAGTAATTGGGGATGTGGAATAAAGCCCGTGCAGATTTCCTATTTAGTTACCAAGTAAAGACAGAAATATTGTATAAACACATCCCTTCTTTCAAAGGCCTCCCTATTTGAAATGCCCCAGACATTTATTAGAGGATTTAGGGTATATAATTTCTTATTTTCTGTTTGAATTACAGAGCAGCTGCATCTGTTATAAGAGAAGGCATCTACAGCACCATGCGTCTTGGGTTATATGAGCCATTTAAAGAGATTTTTGGAGCAAAAGATAGAGCAAGAACACCACTGTATAAAAAGATTCTCTCTGGTGCCATGTCTGGGGCTATAGGAAGTGCCATAGCCAATCCAACCGATCTTGTGAAGATAAGAATGCAGGCAGAAGGAAAGCTACTGCCAGGTATATATAATTCTAGAAATTGTTAGAATTGTTAATATTTTGTTTCTTTTGTTCAACAGGGTGTTCCAAAAAATTGAACCTGATGAAGAAACCTTCATACTAAAGTCAAAATTAAATTTTTGAGCATAAATTTTGGCACACATGTTTTTTAAGGAATAAGAATTATGCTGGCGTGACTCATTTTAAAATGCTCTTCTTTATGAATAATACTAGCAAGGAATAAAATTTTTGACATAGATTTTTATAGTCAGCACAAAAATCAGTCAAATATCCACTTCATAAAAGCACAACTCAGCATAAAAGGTTTTGACATGTGTTTATATCCAGCGCTGAATACCTTGCCTGTCAAATTTTTCAAACCATTGGCCTGAACTATAGTCAATTTTTGTTTCAATAAACCCTTGCTGTGAATTATCCCAGCACCAGAAAACCTTCAGTTACATGAAATGCGCATCACGCTTGTGGGCATGTTTTGTCAATGAAATTTAGTACAGCAATTTATTGGCCTTGGAGCTATGGTTCCTTTAACAGTTTCTAAAGCAGGTTCCTTTTTTGGAGCACTCTGTAACATAATCTACAGTGGAATCCTGGTACCATAGTGAACTATACACGAAACTCCAAACACAAGCTCGTTTAACATAGAGAATTTGTTATTCGTGGGGAAAGGCATTAAGTTCAATATACTGTGAAGTTCGTTTATCCAGGGCTACTTCAGAAGGATAAATGATTTAATTTCGACCCTTAAATAATTCTCTGATCATAACTAAAATTGATCCAAGTGTCCATTGCCCTGTTATGGGCAGGCTAGAATTTTGCTTTTGCGATGAATCTGGTAATACTTTGAATCTACATGAAACAATCCTTATTTTCATGGAGATTTTAACTGTTTTAGATAAGCTGAGCTTCGCACGTAATTTTTCTGATGAAAAGAAATACTCCAGCAAGTTAACCAACTCAGACATTAGACTTACTGTTGGGGTAACATCAATGGTTTATCCTCTTTTTATCAAACCACTTCACACTCACAAGATTCGGTTTAAATCCTGTCCCAGGGAGTTGCGAGACTGAGCTTCGATGACTTTCTGGCACCAATGTATTTGCTATGTTACATCATAACACAACTGCCCTTTGTAATACAACTGTAACTATACGAGTCTCCCCCGTCCCTTACATATGCCGCAAGTGTAGCAGTGGTTTGTTTTGGAGGAACTAAAATACAAGTAAAGGAAATCATAAAACAGAACAGTTAACTCTCTCTAAGGAGGACCTGGCTTCTTCAATTTGTTACTTTTCGGTTCGTGTTTTGAAGAATACCCACATTGTGGGCGTTTTCGGAAAGAACTCGGTTGACTGAAGACTAGCAATCAGCGCTTAAGCACACGCGGTCTTAAAATAGTACAAAACTTCAATATTTATCTACAATATATATTGCAGTTGTATCTTTTTGCGTTATTTTAATTTTTATTGATTATAAATTGATTACAAAGAAATGACTTTATTAAAAAATGTCATTGTTATTTTGCAGGCGAGAAACCACGTTACCGACATACTCTTGACGCTTTCTATCAAATTGCACGCAGAGAAGGAGTAACGGGATTGTGGCGAGGTGTTGGACCAACCGTTCAGAGAGCTGCTATTGTTACTGCTGCTCAAATACCATCTTACGATCATACCAAACACACACTGCTCAACAAAGGCATCATGCATGAAGGTATTCGTATTCATTTAGTATGCTCAATGGTAGCTGGCCTCGTTTGTGCAACTGTTACGTCACCGGTCGATGTTATCAAAACGAGGATTATGAACCAAAAGGTCTCGGAAAGTGGCGTAAGGACGTACACTTCGACTTTTGATTGTTTTCTTAAAATTGCAAAGACTGAAGGGCCTTTGGGTTTCTATAAGGATTTATTCCCAATTGGATGCGAATAGGGCCACATACAGTGATAACCTTCCTTATTTTTGAGCAATTACGAAGGCTGGTAGGAATGAGCCCTGTATAACATCCTGTAAAGATTCACTCTATGTGAATTTGTAAATAGCGTTAAAGCAGTAATAATTTTGTTATATAGATGATCTTTGCAACTCGGGGCACTTTATATAATTCTGGTACGGATATGTGCCGCCCGTATGGATAGGTTTTGGTCCAATTCTATCGACATGGGCGCAATTTAAAGCAAAAACTCCATGAAAGAGGGTGGCATATTGCGGAAAAGTCATAATATTGTTAATATCGCATCGTGGGTGTTCGCAGTACCACTTCTGTTAAAATAAGGCCTATAAAGCTTTATTACTGTCATATAACGCTTAGTATTACCCATAATATAGGGTCCGTGTCTAGATTAAAAATTGTTATATCGCACAATCCCCCTCTATTCATAAGTGATTTAGCCCCAAGCGGCCTTGCACTTTCTACTCTCTAATCAATGGCAGTTATATGTTGAATTCCTTTTCACTATAACCCCTAAACATTTTACTTTTTTATAGGGACCCCAAAACAATCGAGGCATTGTAGATCTTCTTTTAAAACCAAAACACATTTTCTTAATTCTCTTGGATGCTCTGAAGTACCTTATTTCACATTTCATAGTGCAAGCTTTTAAGTAAGCAACTATATGTAAAAAATTATGTAGCTTAAGGCCCTGCACACCTCTTAAATACTGATATCTCGAGTTTTATACCTAAAAATGTCCCTGAAGTTTCCTGCCATGCTTATCGGAGAGTTCCTCTTTCTAAGCTTTTAATAACTTTATTTTGCATTAGAGAAGTCTTTTAGTTTTATAACACAGTTCTATGTAAAAGTATACTTTCCCTGGCACGATATTTTGGGTCTTTCGAATCGAAGACATAAACGTATTTTTGCAAGTCATACATCAAGTAACAATAACAAAACCGATCAGTCCTTTGCTACATTGATATATTCTTTTTAATCAGCCACTTTTCGGCACAACTAATAATGCAAGACCATTGAAATGTAAGCTGCAACAGATTGATTTCGATGCTTCCTTGTAGTGATTATTGCTTTGGAAGTTGGGGAGTTCCCTTATGAACCTCCTCTACTTTTCCCTGTAAATTTAAGGCCTAAATTGAATTATCTAGACCTATTACATGAGTGCCAATATTCGCAAATAGCAACAACAAGAACGCAACCCTACAGCTGTTTGGCGAGAGTAGTTTGAGCGTCCAGCAATTCAACTCAAAAGCGATAACATGAGTCAGGTAATAAATCCAGGAATTACGTACGGATAGTCTGAGCCTCGGCTGAAGCCTTTCAAAACCCAACAGCTGTTTAACATAAATACACTCAATGAAAGAATATCACAAACATGTCTGTGGTCGGAGCATGTTATGTTTTATAGCAATTTTGAGGCTTTGCAATTACTTTTATAACTTTTACGCTTGTTTGTACCTCGAATATGACTCCATTTTTCAAAGCATCACGTCAGTTTTGTGTTAGAAAATTATTTATATGCGTAGTAAAATCGTCTTTGTCGCTAGTTTCGCTGACACTTCTTACTTGATTGTCACTACAATGCCTTCCAAAAATCGTTTGAACGCCCCCATTATTTTCGACAAATGTGACTTGTTTTTCCTTGCTTGGTGGAAAATACAGGAAATCAACCCCCTCCCCCCAAACCACTACGTTCCTCTGTTCATCTACAGTCCGAACTTTGATGAACTGCATTACAAGTGCTGTTACTTGGGGTATACTCTTAACCGTCATAAACCAACATTGCTGTGGGTAAGGAGTTTAAAAATGAAGTTGAAATAGTGCAAGTGTACCAAGACTTATGGCAGGCATTGCAGTTCTGCAATCTTCGTTTCTTCGGTATCGTCCCTAACAAACTGACCAATAAGCTGTGTAAAATCTGTAAACCATGGTTTCTAATGCACATGCAATGCACAGTAGTCTTATCATCCAAAAACCTTTGTAACCAAGTGCATCCACGTTTTACTATTGACTTACTACAGAATGCAGTGCTGAAATGTCCTCGACACAATTTGTTGAACCGAACGACTGTATATTTGAGAGAAGTAAGACGTATCTTTAGTCTATATTTCTTGAAATTGAAAGAATTTTCAATTGCCCTGCCCTGATAGAAAAAAGTCGTTCAGTTATGTTTCTTAACCTTTTTTTATTACTTTGACAACGTTAGCCTCAACTAAAAGATGTTTGGTTAGGAAGAGAGATTTTATGGACACAAATCGAAATCTAAACAAAATTAACACAAAGTAACAAAAACACAAATTAAATCGGAATTGGATGGTCCCAACATTCACCAGGGTAGAGGGACGAGTTCCTTGGTCAGTATTTGAGATCTTTTCGCCTTCTGAGTTCCATTATATTTTGTCAATGGTTGTCCGTTTAGGCTTCGTAAAGGAGCACCAATTAGGGTATTCAGGACGTAGGATATTTCCAGAAAAATGGAATTGATATAGGTTAATTGTAGAAGAAATAAAGGGTTGTCATTGGTTTTTGTTTGAATGATAAGATAAAGGGGGGATGTTTAATGTGGTAGGGGATATGTTTGGAATAACAAATGGTTTCGGGGGTATGGGGTATTTGGAGTCCGCCAAACGGGGCTTCACAAAACACCTCCATTTAGCGGTAATTATAGCTAGTAAGGGATTAACTGATAATATTACGGTCTGGTCTTTTGGCTTTAACCGTGTAGCAACGAATTGAAGCTTCATACTGTATAGTTTAAACTTTTCTGAATCAATTTCTCTGTCATTCATAAACGCGCAGATAGATAACATAAAATATTTGTTTCTGTAGTAGTATTGGGTTTATGTCTGAATTATTTAAGTTCACAGATTATTTAATAACTAACTATAGTTATTTTATCATATTATCATATAAACAACTTGTTTTTCATTAAAGAACTTGTATTTGAAAAATAAATATCAGGTGAAATTATTACCACGTGTAATTTTTCTTTTTGTGTTCGAAGAACTTCGAACACATTGGTGTGGGGTGGATGTCACTCACTCACTCACTCACTCACTCACCAACTAACCAACGCTTGAACAATGGAAAACGTGTAACAATAGGGCCATTGTCAAGAATGCCATTAGGGCCATTGTCTCGGCCATTTATGCGCAATTTGCGGTTAGTTGTTCACAATTCAGCCTGCAAGCACTTTTGTCAATCTGGGGTCATGTGACAACTGACTCATCCTTGTTTACTAAATGGAACTGGAAAATTGGCACCTTGCTTTGGTAAATGACATTTCAGGCATTCTCAACATTTAACAAAGAGTTTTGCCAAAGAGCGGCAATTTCAAAACAGTTTTCAAAACAAATCATCATTAATATTATCCTCACGATAAAATTCGTCATAATAATAATAATAATGATAATCATCATCATCATCATCATCATGATTACTATCACCACCATTGACGGTGTGCAACATCTAAAGGAACGCTACCACCACCACAACCAGCCCTACAACCATCACCTCGACCACCCCCTATCACCACCACCGGGACCACCCCTACAACCATCACCTCGACCACCCTTATCACTGTAATCTGGTTGTTTAGCTGGCCGAGCGGTATAGCCGATAAACAACACCAAAATAAAAGACAAGAAATGACGATGAGAGAGATACCAATATTTCCAGAGCTGTTTCGATTCCAATGTTCATAAACATCAAAGTACAAGGTTAAGTAAACGACAGAACAACATGTTAAACGCCACCTTTCTCAAGTGCAGCACAACAGTTAAACAACACTCAGGCTCCCATGTCCTGAAAAACGATGACTAACTACATTAGTCACAAAATACACAATAAACAGCAACAGCACCTCGGCAAGATCTTTCTCAAGTACCTTGCCTCGGTCTACTTAACCTAGACTCCTCAGTCCTTTCTGCTACATCTTGTCTGTTTGAATCCACACTCCGAGCTCTCTCTAAACTCTCTCTCTCTTTCTCCCTCTCTCTCTGATCTCTCTCTACTCTCCGTATTACAGTTAAAATACAAGCTAAATATATACATATACGGATAAATTACTGACTAAGCATGACAGAACAATCTAGAAAAGTTACAAACAAATATGCAATGTACCTAAAATACAAGAAAGTAATGATGACAGTGCATTAGCGAACAAAAGCAAGTAATACGTGATAACAATGGGAACAATAGAACGGAATGCTGACTAACTATGCATGACGCAACTAAGATACCTAGAAAATGCGATTACGTAATGTGCTAAATACAAAGTACATCTAACAAAAAACCTAGAGATAATTCTAGAAAATACGAGAAATATGGAAATAGAAATACATTTTACAGAAACATATAGTCCTAAAAAGTAGCTGTATTACATACCTCCCCATCAAATAAAAGGAATCGTCCTCGATTCTAAGGTGTACTGATAAGCGTATAATAAAACAACAGTAAACGACAATCCGGTAAATAATCATTTGATGGTCCAATACGACGATTTCTTAAATTTTACGACAGGTCCAGTTAAATAAAGCTCAAGCATCTTACCAAGAAAAAGAACATTGATACATCATGATGAATTCAGCAAGGTTTTCAGGGTGTTCGAAATCTTTAATCACATGGTGACAAGTTATCGTCGCCTTCCTATTCAGAATCCATGCTCTCTTGCAAAAATGTAAACTAATAAGCAGCATATGAAGGGTGTTCGTTGTCTTCAAGCAATGCCAAGATATACGTCGCCTTCGCATACAAATCTGATCGAATTTCAATGTCAGAGCAGTGTAAAATGTACTTTACCATAAAACTTGCTTGAGTTATCGTCCTTCTGTATCTTTGTAAAACTTGATTTCATCAGTGGCGTTTCCTTGGGATCGTGACCTGTTTCCAGTGCCATAAGCCATAATGTAAAATTCTGTGTCTTTCATACCTCAGCTATCCATATATGGCTTTTAATCCCACACCTGACACCAAATGTAATCTGGTTGTTTAGCTGGCCGAGCGGTATAGCCGATAAACAACACCAAAATAAAAGACAAGAAATGACGATGAGAGAGATACCAATATTTCCAGACCTGTTTCGATTCCAATGTTCATAAACATCAAAGTACAAGGTTAAGTAAACGACAGAACAACATGTTAAACGCCACCTTTCTCAAGTGCAGCACAAACAGTTAAATAACACTCAGGCTCCCATGTCCTGAAAAACGATGACTAACTACATTAGTCACAAAATACACAATAAACAGCAACAGCACCTCGGCAAGATCTTTCTCAAGTACCTTGCCTCGGTCTACTTAACATAGACTCCTCAGTCCTTTCTGCTACATCTTGTCTGTTTGAATCCACACTCCGAGCTCTCTCTAAACTCTCTCTCTCTTTCTCCCTCTCTCTCTGATCTCTCTCTACTCTCCGTATTACAGTTAAAATACAAGCTAAATATATACATATACGGATAAATTACTGACTAAGCATGACAGAACAATCTAGAAAAGTTACAAACAAATATGCAATGTTACCTAAAATACAGGAAAGTAATGATGACAGTGCATTAGCGAACAAAAGCAAGTAATACGTGATAACAATGGGAACAATAGAACGGAATGCTGACTAACTATGCATGACGCAACTAAGATACCTAGAAAATGCGATTACGTAATGTGCTAAATACAAAGTACATCTAACAAAAAACCTAGAGATAATTCTAGAAAATACGAGAAATATGGAAATAGAAATACATTTCACCACCACCACAACTACCCCTACAACCATCACCACGATCACCCCTATCACAACCACCACAACCACCCCTTCAGCACCACAACCACCTCTATCACCACCACCATACCCACCATACAACCACAATCACCCCTACCAACCAGCATCATGATCATCGTGTTCATGAACATCATCATCATAACCACCACCATTATCATCATAATCATTATCGTCATCGTTGTGCATACCGATGAACATCTTTCATCATTTGACCGAAATAGCTATATTCAACCAGAGTCGTTCTTCGAACATGCCCATAGGGCCCCTATGTTTTATCTTCTCGTGACCTCGTGCCCTTACCTATATCATGGGTTGGCATCATCCCGAGAACGGTGACTGAGTGACCGGAGTTGCTCCACAGAATAGTGAGGAGCGAGGTGAGGAGTAGTGTGTGTTAATGCAAGTTTTCAGAACATCCCAACGAGGGGTATATCACTACGTAAAAAGGCGTACGAGATTTATGGGATTTATAAATCTCTTTGCCTTTTCTTCGTCAGATTTATGGGATTTTTTGGGATATACAAAGATTTATATATGGATTTCTTCGATTTTTCCCAGGTATTTCGCAAATCTCCTTGCGAAACTTTTTTTCATAATTAATGCAAAAATGACTGGATTTGGTCTCAAATACTTAAGCTTAACTTTAGGTTACGTCTTCGAAGAACGGTCGCACTTTTCCTACAATCGTTATCTGGCTTAGTCCTGCTTGGGCGATCAAGACCATCAAGACTTGGGCATATGCGCGCGCATATGCGCAGTAACTAAAACATGATATTTTTGAGAGATTTATAGGATTTATAAGATTTGGAAGATTTATAGAGATTTATCGTGAAGGTGTACGAGATTTATGAAGTGATACACCCATCGATCCCCAATGTTTGGTCCACTCGGAATTATTTCCTATCGATGAACGCAAACCATTTTATTAGACAGCTTTGTAAATTATGCTTCGTTTTGGAGTTTATTGGCTTAATTTAAAAACTCTGTCACAGTTTTCAGAATCCTTGGGTGCCGCTACAAGTTATTCCAGGCAAAGCGCTGAGAAATACAGGATGACGCTCATAACCTGAATCCTAATACTGTATCTGCTTGAATGGGAAGCGAAAAGCGTTCCTATGATTTCCGTAGAGTATATAGTACGAGAATAAACATGCAGGCAAAGACAGTCCGTAAAAGAAAGCAATAATGATAGGGAATGCCGTAAGCTGGTTATTAGGCATTAGTAGAATATCTTGTTTGATTGAAAATAAAAACTTTAGCACTGCAAGATTCTAATTCCACTTGTTGACAAAAACAAAAGCAGGCAATATTCGTTTATTAACGCGTAAATCATTTCAATTTGAGGCATTTCTATTACACACTGCAAAAATTCAATGCGTCTATGCTCTCTTTAGAAGGCATAATAGAAAAATGAAAAGAGCTTAAGTATCTATTATGTGCGAGATTCTTCTTGTGTTGCTTAGCCAATCAGCTGCTGGTATTCTGATGATCTTGAGTGCTGGGGCGACGTCCTTCTTGCCAGAAAGTGTTCCTTCTCTTCCTGCACTTTTACACAAGAAGCACACATTTGAAGTCAAGATCTTGATCTAGCAGTCTTAGCAGACCCATTGTTAATGTAAAAAAGCCGTCGTTTCTTTGGCTATAAGAAGAGGTCGAAGAAATATTCTGCAAAAATGGAGAATGAAATGAAATATCTCGTTGCAGACAAGTCGAGTCTGGCCGACCCTGTTGCCAGTGCGGAATGGGCAGCGAAAAGACTTATCTGGGTCCCAAGCGAAGATCATGGATTTGTATCTGGGAAAATCAAAGAAGAAAAGGGAGAGAAAGTGGTTGTTGAGTTAGATGGTTCAAAAAAGGTGACACTTAGCAAAGATGATATACAGAGAATGAATCCACCCAAGTTTGATAAAGTAGAAGACATGGCTGATCTGACTTGCTTGAATGAAGCAAGTGTTCTGCATAACTTGAGAGATCGATACTACTCAAGTTTAATCTACGTGAGTATATTTGATTTTTTCTTGTTAATTTTGCTATGAGAGGGGCGGGGCGGACAGGCGGACATTAGATAGAAAGGCACTTTCTGTTTTGGTCATCTTCTTAGGAGTTAAGGACGTATTTCATAGATTTTTCGGAGAATTGAAATGAAAGAATAATACCCGTTTATGATGGTGATGCAAATAAGCATGTCATGAATTATCAATTTGTCTTTGTTGCAGCAAATGCATGCATTCAACCAGCAACACCAAACAAACCATTCATCAATAGAATGCCCATAGTCAGTCAGTTGACCTTGAAATGCTTTTGGTTTACAAAATTTTTGTGACTGACGTAAAACGAACCCGTTGTTGTTTGTTTGGTACAAGCAAAAGTGCAAGACGAATACACAAAACAATACGAATTAAGGAAATTACATAAATTTCTGGTATTCCTGAATTGAATGCCCGTAACTCCATATTTTTACAATGGGCTCTCTCTGAAAATAAGGAAATGTTTTTTACTGGTCGTAGTAAAGATCGATAATTTTTTGACGAAATTTGCTTCTGAAGTGATTTTTCACCCATTTATCACCCCTACTCTTCTCAAAAACATGTTTAAAATGCGTTTGCAGGCAAGGGCTTCACGCTGGTGAACTTGTCTTGTGTTTATCACAAATAGTTTTGGAGATAGCAAAAAAGTTTCAGCCTGGTGTTTCCTATAAAGGTTGTTCTTATAAGAAAGAATCCCAAAAAACGTGTACATTTGACATTTATATCTGTCTGAAGGGTCCGTTATTTTGTGCCACATAGGTGTTTATCCCTGTTCCCATGCTGTGTTTTGACAGCGGGCTTTCAATTGAAATTTTTAAGCAATTGAGGGCAAATTGCCAAAGGGAATTTGCATATTGTTTACGTTTTAGCTACAACATCGACATCTTTATTACAGGATGGTGCCTAACCTCACCTCACTTGCTGCCTTACCTCACCTCACTTGCTGCATAAGTTCCAGAGGTCAAAATAAAGCCATAAATCCTGTTTATTCTTTTAAGCCCCTACCGACCACACTGAGGAACAACGGGAACATGAGGAACAAAGTAGGAACATGAGGAACAAGGCGGGAACAAAGTAGGAACATGAGGAACAAAGTAGGAACATGAGGAACAAGGCGGGAACAAAGAGGGAACATGAGGAACAAGGTGGGAACATTAGGAACAAGGCGGGAACAAAGTGGGAACATGAGGAACAAGGTGGGAACATGAGGAACAAGGCGGGAACAAAGCGGGAACATGAGGAACAAGGCGGGAACATGAGGAACAAGGCGGGAACAAAGCGGGAACATGAGGAACAAGGCGGGAACATGAGGAACAAGGTGGGAACAAAGCGGGAACATGAGGAACAAGGCGGGAACATCAGGAACAAAGTGGGAACAAAGCGGGAATATGAGGAACAAGGCGGGAACATCAGGAACAAAGTGGGAACAAAGCGGGAATATGAGGAACAAGGCGGGAACATGAGGAACAAGGCGGGCACATCAGGAACAAAGCGGGAACAAAGCCGGAACACGAGGAACAAGGCGGGAACATCGGAAACAAGGCGGGAACACTAGGAACAAAGCGGGAAAAGACTTAATCTTAGACTTATTACACGAGTTTCAGTGTAATGGGCATTCGCAGCACCATATTTTGTTGTTGTTGTTGTTGGAAAGCTGCTCAAACGGTCAGTGTTGCGAATTGCTGTTGTTGTTCATGGCGAATTTAAGCGGTCTTAAAAAAGCTATTGTTCAGCTATTATCTATTTGTTTTAAGTCGAACATTGGACATTTTATGCGTTGGGCGTTGAAGCGTTGACGAGCTGACCCAGAGTTGGCCTGCGTCGCGTGGCCTCGCTTTCCGCTTCACGTGTCCTCATGGCGGAAAATAACACTCTAATATTAGATCTTTTTCAGGGACCAGAAGACTGGAATACAGCAATGGTCTGAGCGTGAGCAAAATGTCCATTTTCATTTCAGATTTACTTGTGTGAAGAAGAGATATCCTCAGTTCCAGTGCTCAATGCTCCTAGTTCCAAACGAGTTCATTCCCCTACTTACTAGAGAGCACATAGCAAGACTTGAAGCTGAGTTTGGTTGGCACCTAAGAGCGTAAATCTCTTTCAAATATTATAAGGAACAACTTTTGATGAACTTGTATTAGTTGTCTCTTCGTTTTGTGAATTCATTCAATTAAGTTACAGTAAGCATCTGCTATGTTTTCCATATACTCAGAATAGACTATCTGCAGCCAATTTAAGTGACTTTTCAAATAAGAAAATCAGCCCTGAAAAATTATTAGCAAACTAATTTGAAAACAAAACAAGAACTCATCAGACAGAATGTATTGTTTCCCGCTCTTACTCGATTTCGTAGCTTGCAGTTAGTTCTTTGAGACACACTAATCGTGCAATTTGACTGTTTTTTGGCCTTAAACAAAGGAAAAAGTGCATTTGTTTGCAAAAATTTACTAATCATTTTGAACACATGAAAAGATTAATGTATAGGTTAATCTGTAGGTGCCGTACACGCAGCGATCTTTCTAAATGTATTTCTTGTTCTATATTTGGTATATTAAGGATTTAATTCAATTTAATACATTTTTAAACATGTTTCAGTTTTTAGTGGACGGTGGTCGACAGTTTTAGTTATAGTTTTTTGCTACGTTTAAAATTTTTGTTCTGTTGTTGCCAGCTTGTACTTGAAAATAAAGCACAATCTGAAATAATGTCGTTCTTCCTGTTGAATTCTAAGGTCTTGGTAGATGTCACCATGACATAGTGTCTCATTGGATGCTTTGAAAAAGAGAGACCCTCTGTTATTAGAAGCACTTGTTCAAGTTGCAAACAGACATTACTTCTGGTAATTTAGAATCAAATTTTGAATGAAAATAAAATGTGATCCTGCCAATCCCGGTCATTCCAGCTTCGTTCCGTTGTTCCCCTTCATTCCCGGTGATTCCCACCACGTTCCCCTGTTCCTGCTACATTCCCGCTTTGTTCCCGCTTCCCGTTCCGTTCCTTTGTTCCTCATGTTCCCACTTTGTTCCCGCCTTGTTCCTCATGTTTCCGCTTTGTTCTTGATGTTCCCGCCTTGTTCCTCATGTTCCCGCCTTGTTCCTGATATTCCCGCCTTGTTCCTCATGTTCCCACCTTGTTCCTCATGTTCCCACCTTGTTCCTCCTCATGTTCCCACTTTGTTCCCGCCTTGTTCCTCATGTTCCCACTTTGTTCCCACCTTGTTCCTCATGTTCCCACTTTGTTCCCGCCTTGTTCCTCATGTTCCTCATGTTTCTTTGTTCCTCATGTTCCCACTTTGTTCCCGCCTTGTTCCTCATGTTCCCGCCTTGTTCCTCATGTTCCCACCTTGTTCCTCATGTTCCTCATGCTTTGTTCCTTGTTCCTCATGTTCCCACTTTGTTCCCACCTTGTTCCTCATGTTCCCACTTTGTTCCCGCCTTGTTCCTCATGTTCCCGCCTTGTTCCTCATGTTCCCACTTTGTTCCCACCTTGTTCCTCATGTTCCCACCTTGTTCCTCATGTTCCCACTTTGTTCCCGCCTTGTTCCTCATGTTCCCACCTTGTTCCTCATGTTCCTACTTTGTTCCCGCCTTGTTCCTCATGTTCCTACTTTGTTCCTCATGTTCCCGTTGTTCCTGATTTTAGAGATAGCCGTTTGATGTAGACACGGAAATTCGTAAGCGGAAATGAGGTTTTAATTGCACGCCCAAACATGGACAAAAAACAAGGTGCTAAACAGAACTTTGCACCGCAAAAAATTTTCAAAAAGAATAACAAAAAAGTCCCTAAAATATATTAAGTTGTGTTTATGATATACTCGCAAAGGCTAGAAACTTTAAAGTACGAACTGACTGTGAATTTATGAATACAAAACGCTAGAAATTCACTGTAAAACTTGTTGTTTTCGTGCTGCGTTTTTGAAGGAGTTTCCGAAGTGCATCGCGGGAATAATTTGTAAGTTTATTGTTCGATGGAAATTAGCCAATCAGAAGTCTCGGTGGGCTTGGTTGAATGTAGGCGTTCGTATTGTCAACTTGTGTACTGTGTAGTTTTCTTTGGCTTGTGGAAGTTGAAGGTGCAGTGCTGAGGGTGACTTGTCTTGGCAGACAAAGAATCAGATTACGGTTTCAGGATAAAAAACAGACAATTACTTTTTTAATAGCACTGTACAACAGTTCTTCGTTTACTTGGAAACCAACCGGCGCTCAGCTGAATAAGGCCTAGTAGAAAAATCCAAGAAGGTTCCTTCTCGTCTTCAACAAGCAATGGAGTCAGATCCAGACTTCAAGTTTTTAAAGGTCGATAGAACATCCGTAGGCGACCCTGTAGCACATGCAGAATGGGCAACAAAAAAGCTAGTTTGGGTGCCAAGTGAAGAACATGGCTTTATGAAAGCCAGTGTTAAAGAAGAGAAAGGAGACAAGGTTGTTTGTGAGATAGAAGGAGGCAGGAAGCAGACCTTCCATAAAGATGATGTCCAAAGGATGAACCCTCCCAAGTTTGAAAAAGTTGAAGATATGGCTGATTTGACATGCCTAAATGAGGCCAGTGTGCTCCATAATCTCAGGGATCGGTATTATTCCAATCTTATTTACGTGAGTATTTTAGTTGTGCTGTTTAAATTGAATCCCCTCTCCAAAAGCCGTCTGTCTGAGATTGTTTTTCACACACCCATGTTCCATGGCCTATCCGTGGATGCGTGTAACATAAACATGATACAGGAAGTTGGTACTGTTTTTAGGGTCAGCAATGCATGAGTCGAAAAATAAAACAAAATTAACTTGGAATTAAAGTTTGCTCCTATGTAGGAAAATTTTCAGGATTGTTCAACAAAAATATCACACAAGTCTGTAATATCTACACGTGATCAAAAAAATTGTACAACCCTGAAGGAATTTCCGGAAAAATGTTCTGATCTGTTCAATTTCACAGTCGGTGATTCTCTCTATCATGATTGTTTCCCATCCAAACCACCTCATCCTGAGATATTGTATGGAAAAGAGCATCAGAGTTTTCTGCTGTACTGCATTTTTGCTGCATAACATTGACCAATACACATTTTTTTTATAAGAAACTCTTTATAAGAAACCCGGACTCTCGAATGGCCAAAAATTTAAGAAACTCCAGTACTGGAAATTTTTCACGTAGGAAACTTTTCACCTCAGACAGCGAAAAAGGTTCGTTTTATTTTCCATGTTTCTTCTGCAACAAAGCATTTCTGTGACAAGCAGATAAACAAGAAACCCATATTTATTCAAATATGATTGATAAATGAGATTGGAACATCATTCAGATAGAATAACTATGTTGCCAATATGGATAATCAAGAAACTCCTAAAGAAACTTTCCCCTACTCAAATCTGAAAATTTTAAGAAACTTTCAGTACTGGATCAATTTTTTAGTTTCTTATGAACAAAAGTATCTGTATTATTATTGAGTTATCTACCTGTGAGGTTTCTCTCTGTG
>JACTAT010000072.1:43168-78089 GCA_014526335.1 Chrysaora quinquecirrha | reverse complement strand
ATGCAAACAACACCTACCTCTGATATTCCATGGAACAGTGTTGCAATAGATTTCTATGGTCCAATACCAGGAACTGGACAATATCTATTAGTTGTTATTGATACATATTCCAAGTTCCCAGAAATAGAAATAGTAAAGTCAACACAAGCAAAAGCTGTTATTCCAAAACTGGATCGCATATTTTCAACACATGGAATTCCTGAACAGTTAAAGTCAGACAATGGCCCTCCATTCAACGGAGAAGATTTCAAACGTTATACGCAAGCATTGGGAATCAAATGGATTACAAGTACACCATTATGGCCTCAAGCAAATTCCAATGCAGAAAGCATAATGAAGCCTATTGGAAAAGTACTTAAAACAGCAAGGATAGAGGGAAAGAACTGGAAACAAGAGTTGCAACGTTTCTTACTGAATTATCGATCAACACCGCATGTGACAACAAAGATATCGCCGAGTGAATTATTGTTTAATCGAAAGATAAGAGGACAACTACCTGAGATTCCATCAAAGAAAGTCATCAACAAACATACAGAAGCTAAAGAAAATATTATAGAGAGTAAAGAACGGAATAAAGAATACTATGATCAAAAACACAACACCAAAGAATCTAATATTACAAAAGGAGATACAGTTATATGCATGCAAAGGAAGCAAGATAAACTAACGCCGAAATTTAATCCAGAAACTTATGTTGTTGTGAAAAGAGCTGGAACGAAAGTTGTAGCAAAGAATGATCACAGAGTAATTACAAGAAATGTATCTCATTTTAAAAAGATAAGACCAGCTGAAGATGCAGAAGATATGAGCCTGTCAGAAGACGAGGATGAAAATCAGAATAAACAGAAAGAACCAATGAATGAGCAATTCGTAATATTCCTCGCAGATCACAAAGATCATGAATTCCAGTTTTGCGATATGGTAACCCAATACCATCCAGCCTATCCTGAAGAAAAGAGCTGCAGAGAGGACTGTAAACTTGGACGTGTCGTAACATTCATTTCAGATTTATTTTAGAACTAAAAAAAAAGAGGAGCAATGTAGTGATAATTAGTATAATTTATGCACATAAATTATGAGTACTTCATGTTAAGAATACGATGACTTGAATACACGTGCTTCCCGAATCAAGACCTTCTGTCTGACTTGTCCTAACTACTATATGTTGCACTATAGTTAAGTAAAAACCAGTTAAGTTCTTTTCTCCATTGTTTCTTTTCAATAACAACTGAGCGAATAACTTAAGTCAATGGTTTCATAAAGGTTTCTGCCTGAGCAATAGCCTGAGGCCATAAAGGGGTGATTCGACGATGTATTGGGCCATTTTCCTTCATAAATTCTCTGACATCAGTACTGGAGAAGGGTGATCCATTGTCACTGATAAGTAACTCCGGAATACCGTGTCTAGCAAAGATTTCTTCTAATTTAGGAATTGTGGATTTTGCAGAGGTTGATGTGACAATGGCAACTTCTACTGTATGCATCGATGACGACAAGTAAATATTCCCCCGTTGGTAACGGTCCAAAAAAATCCACGTTCACAGTGTGCCAAGGGGCTGGAGGTAATTTTGTCATCTGCAATGGTTCGGGACGCGAGACCGGTCCAGTTGCTTGACAAGCTAGACAATGTTCGATAATGTCTTTAGTTAGTTCATCAATACCAAGAAACCATATCTTGGTACATAGAAGCTTTTTCGTTTTCACTAGGCCTTGATGACCCTCGTGTGCGATGTTGATAGCTTGATTTCGAACTGAAGTTGGCAAGACAATGCGAGTATCACGTAGAATGACATTTGAATCTGTGATAGTTAATTCCTGACGAATTTTATGAAATTTTACAAGTTCGTTTCTGTTCACTTTTTCTGGTAATGTGCTATTTTTCTCATAGATATCTCGCCAATTTTTATCGCGGATATTGGAAATAACACATTGGAGTGTTGCATCTTTGTTAGTTTCAGTTTCAATGTCTTTGAGTGTCATTGCTTTAGGAACTGAATGTTGTGATAAAAAGTGTACATATTCTTCTGCTTGATTATTTGACAATGCTGTTTTCTGGATAGGGTGTCGCGATAAAAAATCCGAAGGATTTTCCTTTCCTCTTGTGTGTACAATTTCAAAATTATATTCTTGCAAACGTAAATTCCATCTTGCGATGCGTGCTGGAGGGTTGATTTCGGATTATTTAGGATCATTTCGATTGGTTTGCGATCCGTATGAAGCTTGAATGTTCCTCCATACAAATACGTGTGCAATCGTTCTACCGCCAAAAAAATTCCAAGGGCTTCGCGTTCTGTCTGCGAATATCGGCGTTCTGTAGGCGTCAAAGCTCTACTAACATAAGCAACCACTCTGCGTTGTTTTGATTCAAGTATAATATGCGACAAATTAGCAGATAGGCCAACAGGAGAGGCATCTTTAATTACTTCTGCTTCTTTGTTTTGATCAAAATATGACATTACAGTGTGACTGGTCAATGCTTTCTTGATTTCATCAAAATCTTTTTGATGTTTATCAATCCAACAGAATGGCGCGTTTTTCTGAGTCAGTTCACGCAGTAAATTTGTCAAATCACTAAAACGCGGAATGAACTTGTCGCAGTACGTTGCCATTCCTAAGAAACTGCGGACTTCACTGGTTGATTGAGGTGTTGGTGCATTGTGAATTGACTTAACTTTTGCAGGATCTGCAGAAACACCTTGGTCTGAGAATACAAAACAGAAGAATGTCAACGACGTCCGAGCAAAAAGACATTTTTCACGATTCAGTGTTAGTCCGACTTTTAAGAACTTTTCAATGACAGCTTGCAGTGCAAGGTTATGTTCTTCCGGGGTCTTTCCGTAAACAATTACGTCATCACTTATGTTGATCGCTCCAGGAATATCTCTTATTTGAGCACTGATGATATTGTGTCTTTGCATGGAATACAACTGTGACTTTGTGTTTCGATTCAATTGTCGCGGTGAATTTTCCCAGTGTTTTCAGAGGCTTGTCGGTGTTGTAGGTGAAAAGGTTCAGCGGCTGATTTCTGCAGACGAATTTCACCGTTAGCGGAAATTTTTGTGTACGTCGCCTGGTCATTAATGTTTGTAGACGCACCAGTATCATTAGTATCATTTTCACCGGACAGTTATTAATTTTGATCTCAACTTTTGAAGATGCGCTTTTCTTATCAGATAGCGTGAAAAGATATTCATCATCGCTCTCAGAGTCTTGTGACTCGCCGGGCGGTGGAGCGGAAACTTGAGTAACTTGGCGGATATTTTTCGCAGGAAAAGTGCCTTGTCTTTGTGGCGGTTTTATTGCTCGAAAAATGATAAAACTTGCCACAGCTATTACACTGCTGTCCTTGTGCTGGGCATGGATTTCTTGTGTGTGATGTATATCCACAGTGGCGGCACTTTTTTGACGTAGGTATAGGACGGCATTTTGATGTTGGGGCTTTTGTTGCACAGGACGGTTGCGTGTGACACTATTTGCCGTTTCTTTGATGGGTTGTGACTCGACTGATGTGAGATTTTGTTCCATATAAGCAGCTTGCGTTTCACCGACTTCTAGTGCGCGTGCTTTTGTAAGCAATGCGGTAAGAGTGAGCTGATCTTCTCTGAGTGCGACTCGGCGGAGACGCTTGGAAATGCAATTTTGAATGATCACAGACTTTATTTCAGAATCAACGTCGTGGAATTCACAATGAGCGGCTAGTTTTCGTAGGCGCGTAGCGAATTGATCAATTGTCTTACCACGGTTTTGTGTAGCTTTCCGGAACTGAAAAATCTCGAAATCGATATTTTTCTTTGGCAGAAAATATTCATCCAGTTTTGCCATTGCTGTCTCATAGTCATCATCATTTCCATTTTGTGGAATCGTATCGAATATATCTTGTGTGGCCTGTCCAACTTAGTACAGGAGTAAAGCTCTTCGCTGTGCTGGATCGGTTACGTTAACTGCAGCAAGGTACGTTTGAAATCTTCGTCTCCAAGATTTCCATCGTTGGCCTACGGAACTAGGATCCGTATACGCATCAAAAGGTTGTAACGGAGGTAAATCGAGTCGAGTAGCCATATCTGTAATCAATTTTTAAAGTATCCTCGTCGCCATTTATCGTGTTCCGAATATCTTATAAGGAACGACGCAATAAAGAACATTGATTAACAAAACATAAATAGTCTAAAATTCTCTCTTCATTGCGTTACTAAATCAAGTCCAATTCTATTTCACGTGGTGCAATCTCCTGATCATTATAATTTATGTTAATATATTGATTGACAGCAACAACATTATAGCTGTGTAGAAAACACCAAATTTTTAACAGGTTATGGGCCCAGCGCAATTGTCAACAAGTGCTCAAAATAGGCCTTTACAGAAGTCGAAAGTTTTGAAATTAGTTGTGCTTCGAGGATATCGTAGTTAACTATTCTTCGGGAAATATTTTTGATATATTTCAACGAAAATGGAAGAGAAATGGTCAGTCGAGAAGTTGGACGGTACGAATTAGAGTACTTGGAAATTTCAAATGCGTCATTTGTTATTGGCGAAAGGCCTATGGGGAGTTGTGGAAGGTAGTGAAGTTTTACCACCGCAATCGTCCCAACAACGTGAAGCGGAATTCAGAGCGTCGTCACAGTTGTATTTGATTACTTCCTGCAATAGTCCAAAGTAAGCTTGGGACACGCTAAAAGGTCATTTCGAAAGAGAAACTCTAGCAAATAAACTCTTTCTCAAGAAAAGGTATTATCGAACTCAGATGAAAGAAAATACACAGATGCAACAGCACCTGAAGGAAATGAAAGAAATAACAGACAAACTTTCAGCGATAGGAGCTCCAATTTCAGAGGAAGACCAAGTAGTTACACTTCTTGGAAGTTTGCCACCAAGTTACTCAACACTCGTGACAGCCTTAGAAGCCATGGTAGATGACGTCAAATTGGACTTCGTGCAGCAAGCTCTTATTAACGAGGAACAGAAACAGTCTAGTTCAACGCCTGCTATTTCTGGAGCCTCTGCTTTGGTAAGCACACCAAAGGCCAAGAAATTCAACCAACAAAACCAAACGATCGGTTGTGGTGAAACAGGGCACATACGTCGTAGCTGTCCAAAAAAGAGAAAGTTTCAGAAACATAAAGCAAAGACAGTTGAAGAGAAGGACAGTGGGTCGGAATCACCAGAAGTGTTTGTAGCTGCAACAGAGAGTTCAGCTGAAAGCCAGCAAATGGAAAAATGGCTTGTCCATTCTGGAGCACCAAAGCACATGACTCCGGACAGAAGCCTGTTCAAGGATTACTGGGAATTCAAAAAACCAGAAATGGTCGCACTAGGCGATGCGAGAACAGTAGAGGCTATCGGTATTGGAAATGTATGCTTGACTATGACATTTCGAATAAGCGATTCGAAGCCAGCATTGCTATATAATGTACTTTATGTACCCAAACTCTTATGCAATCTGTACTCTGTTCGAGCAGCAACAGAGAAAGGACACACTATACGTTTTGGTCGCTCACGGTGTTGTATTCGTGATAAAAAGGGAAATCTGCATGGTATGGGATCACTTACAGACAAACTCTATCATTTGGACTGTAAACCCGCTCCATTAGAGCATGCAACACTGACACTAGAGCACAGCAATGAACTTAACTTATGGGACCAGCGATTGGGTCATATAAACAAGCAAGCGTTGAGAGATATTTCAAGAAAGAACACTACGACTGGTATAAGAATTCCAAGAACGGAAACGCTTTCGTTCTGTGAAGGATGCATTGAAGGCAAAATGTGTCGCAGACCATTCAAACCAGTGGGAGAAATACGCTCAACCAGAAAACTTCAGCTAGTATATAGCGATGTGTGTGGCCCTATGCAGACTGAATCGATTGGCAGAAAGAGATATTTCGTTACATTTATCGATGACTTCAGTCGCTGCTGTGCAGTTTATTTTATAAGAAATAAGTCAGAGGTGTTGGATAAGTTCAAAGAATTCAATGCTCCTGTTACAAACGAAGCTAAAGAGAGAATCGGAACACTTAGAACAGACAATGGTGGCGAGTATTTGTCGAAAGAATTCGAGGAATCACTCAAAGATAAAGGAATACGCCATGAGCTTACGGTTGCTTATACACCCCCAAAAAAATGGTGTAGCTGAGAGAATGAACCAAACCCTAATGGAATCAGCACGCTCAATGCTCTCTCATGCCGATCTCCAAACATGTATTGGGCAGAAGCCGTAGCTACATCAGCATACATAAACAATCGCACACCAACATCAGCACTTAAAGACATAACACTATGGAAGAATACCGAATATAAAGCACACGAAAGTATTCGGATGCATGGCTTACGCGCATATACGAGAAGCTGAACGTCGTAAACTGGGCAAGAAAGCAAATAAGTTTCGCTTTGTTGGTTATGACAGGCACTCAAAAGGGTACAGGCTGCTTGACGAGGAAACAAGAAAAATTGTCGTACGAAGAGACGTAGAATTCAATAAAACAGATTTTGGAAAAAGGGACACCAGAAGTGAAGAAGTAACAGAGCCTAATGACACACTGCAAATAGAATTAAACTCGTCTGATAGCGAATTGACTGAAACTGTCCGGTCAGAGAGGACTCGACAGTCAGAACGACCACATCGACCACCAGTCAGATATGGCATCGATGAATATGCGGAGAAAACAGTTGCAGAAAGCAATATTGATCATTATGTCTACTATGTAACTGAGATCGAAGAACCAAAGACATTGAAAGACGCCTTACACAGCAAATATGCTGGAAAATGGAAAGCTGCAGCTGAATCTGAATATGAATCATTAATAGAAAATGAAAGTTGGACACTTACGGAATTACCACCTGGACGTAACACAATCGGATGCAAATGGGTTTTCAAAATAAAACACGGAAACGAATGGAAGGGTCGAAAGATTCAAAGGACTTCTCGTAGCCAAAGGATATGCACAAGAATATAAAATCGATTACGACGAGACATTTTCACCAGTTGTGAGATTCTCCTCAATCACATTTGCAGTCTAAAACGACATGCTTATCCATCAAATGGACGTGGTAACAGCATTTCTAAATGGTCAGTTAGATGAAGAAATCTACATGCAACAGCCAGAAGGCTTTGTAAAGAAAGGTCATGAAAACCTTGTATGTAAATTGAACAAGTCTCTTTACGGACTAAAACAGTCGCCTCGATGCTGGAACTTGGCATTTAAAGCTCACATGGAGTCGATTGGATTCAGGCAGAGTGGATCAGATCCATGTGTATACGTTAGACTTGCTGACACATTATCTATTATCGCAGTATATGTGGATGACATGGTTCTTGTCACATAAACTCTAACAGAAATGGAAGACCTCAAGAAAAGCTTATCTTCTCAGTTCAAAATGAAAGATATGGGAGAACTTCATTACTGCCTTGGAGTATCTATCCTGCAAGACAAAAATAAGAAATGCTTATGGCTGCATCAAAAACAGTATATCCTAATTATGCTGAATAAGTATGGATTAAGGGATGCTAAAACAGTCTACTTTACACTACTATTGCAATTCGACCTGACATCGCGTATGCAATGGGAGATGTATCAAAGTACTGTGCAAATCCAACTGAAGCACACTTGACAGCAGTAAAAAGAATTTTTCGTTACCTAAAGGGAACATTGGATACAGGATTAAAATATGAAAAAGCGAATGATAAGTCGATAAAGATCTTCTCTGATGCAGATTGGGCTGGAGACCTGGATGACAGACATTCTACAACAGGCAATGTCTTTTTGATGACGGTGCAGCAATCAGTTGGCTCAGCAAAAAACAACCAATAGTCGCCTTTTCGACGTCCGAAGCTGAATATGTAGCTTAAGTACTGCCGCTCAAGAAGCAGTCTGGCTTAGGAGCTTGATAGGAGATCTTGACTCCACCTCATTGGAACCAACTGTACTATTTGAAGATAACCAATCAGCGATTGCTATGAGTAAAAATCCTGTGGCTCATTCCAGAACAAAGCATATCGAAATTCGATATCACTATGTACGTGAAGCTGTACAAAACAAATTCATTACTATACAGTACTGCGAAACAAAGGATATGGTCGTTGATCTGTTAACCAAACCGATGTCAAAGGAACGCTTTGAACTATTGAGACTTGCTATGGGTTTAGTTAACTTGGACCCTACACAAACCTTTCATTAAGTGGGAGTGTGGAATGTCTAAATTTAGCATAATAGCTATTTAATGAGCTTGTTTATGTTAAGTTGCAAATTGGCAACTGCATCTGCTGCGTAGTGGTAAAAGGCATGTATAATTAACATTTAATCATTCTGGTAATTGACGCTGTGTGGAAAATACCAAATTTATAAAAGAGTTATACAAGGGTAGCACGACCATCTTAGGCTCCTTTGAGAATGACACTGTTAGTATGGCAGCCACCTTCCAGGAGATTTTCGCAGCCACTTTAAGTCTTCATGCGCCTTTAAAAGGAAGAGGGTTCGTAGCCAGTTCTCCCCTTGGATGACTGTCTCTCTCAAAAGTTTTATGCCAAAAAGAGATGTCATGAAGCAAGAGGCAGCAAAATCACCTGATAAGTTGCCCGCATACAAAAAGCTGCGTAATCAAGTAACAAAAGAGATGCGCAGTACAGTAATAAACTATTACCACTGCCTAATCGAGGAAAAGAAAGGAAATCCAAAAAAAATGTGGAAAACTATTAACAAGGTATTGGACAGAAAGCAGCATTCGGCAAAATTTTTGGGTGTTGAAGTAAATGCCATACGAATCACTCGCGAGCAAAATGTTCTGGAAGCATTGAAACAACACTTCATTTTGGTTGGACCAAACTTGGCTAAAGAAATTATATCAGAACAAGGTGATGACTGCCTCCAGAACATTACACCATCACAAATAGAAATGGAATTCAAAAGTGTTGGAGATATTTCTATACTGAATGCTATAAAAAAGCTAAAAAATTGGAAAAGCCCCTGGCCCTGATAAAGTACCCACAACAATTGTCAAAGACGTGGCTGACCTTAGCTCAAAGCCTCTGTCAATGATATTCAATTCATCTTTCGCAAACGTAGTATTCCCAGATATCTGGAAACTCGCAAGAGTAGCGCCCATTTTCAAAAAGGGCTCTAAAAAGATGTCAATAACTACAGGACTATTTCAGTAATTTCAATGCTCTCTAGGATTTTGGAAAGGACTGTTGACGATCAGCTCGTTGACTTCCTTCTTAAAAACAATGTTTTAACTAAAAATCAGTCAGCTTTTCGTAAACTGTATTCCACGGTAAAATCCTTGATATGCAGTACTGATCAGTGGTATGAAAACATAGATACAAGAAAAAATAAACATGACGATCTTTCTAGATTAAAAAAAACATTGGTAAACAAATTGAAACAATATGGGATCAGGGAAACTTTTGGGGATTGGTTTAAATCTTACCTTGATCAAAGATAATAGTTTTGTTCGATCAACGGCCAGCAATCAAGAATGAATGCATAGTGTGTGGTATACCTCAAGGCTCCTGCCTAGGCCCTCTTCTCTTTATCATTTATCTGAATGATTTGAGCAGTGCTTAAAATATTCAACAGCTCGCATCTATGCTGATGATACTAGCGTTACGCTTCCGTCAAATGATATGGAGAAGCCTAGAAACACAGTAAGAGTAGCTCAACCTATCTGAATGGATGAGAATAAATAAATTAAGTGCAAACCCCAAAAAGACAGAATACAGATCATAGGCCACCCCCATGTGGTTGAATCATCAAATATTTCAACCTCAGTCAAGTTAAATGGCACTGATATCAAGCGTGTCCATGAAACAAAGTATCCTGGTGTTACTATTGATGAATGCCTCAAGTGGGATGAGCAGTACAAAGGCGTAAAGGGAAAACTTTGTGGTGGAATGGCGTTACTAAAAAAGTTAAAAAGTATAGTCCCCCAAAAGGAGCTCTGTACTGTTTATTATGCTATTTTCAAAAAACCTTTTGCGCTATGCAAATGTGATTTGGAGAAGTCATCCAAAAACAAAAATAGACACCCTCCAGCGTCTACAGAACAGAGCTCCGTCAATTATTGAAAGCGCTAGATACAAGGATTACTGGTCATGTACCTGGTTGAGCGTTGAGAATCTTATACGATATGATCGGTAATGACATATAAGATCATGAAAAAATTAAGCCCTGAAAGTCTTTGGGACAAATTTCAAAAACGATCATTAATGTCACCCTACTCAACGAGATTCTGTAATAATAACCTTCAAATTCCTAAACTCAATACAGAGCACGCAGAAAAGAGATCTTACTACTCTGCTCTCAAGAACTGGAATGACGGACGATTTCAGAACGTCTCTCAGCATCCAAAAAATCTGCCCTCTACTATAAAATTAGACTTATCTATTGCCGATCATCTACGGTGGCCCATATGGGCCACGGCAAATATATTTTTAAACACTGATACAAATATTTTACAGCCAAAACTTTAATTAAAAATCATCTACACAATTATTACAAGAAGAGGTAAAAGTTTTCAAATGTGAAGTTCAGGTACGCAAAAACTTCTTGAACACTCCTCGACATATTTTCAAACTCACGGCAAAAACTTTGGAAACACGCGGCAAAAACTTTTCAAACTCACGGCAAAAACTTTTCAAACTCACGGCAAAAACTTTCGAAACTCACGGCAAATACTTGAAAGTGGCGGCAATAACTATGGAAACATGCGGCAACAACTTCAGAAACTCACGGCAAAAGCATATTGTCTCAGTGTCAGTGAAAAGGCCTAAATCATAGATGGTACCAAGGGCACCAAGGTGGCGATGGCGACTGTAAATGATACTCCTGTGAATGCTGGAAAAGATGAAGACGAGCTAATCACGTACTATTTTTTTAGAGGTTATACATACACTGAAATACTGCAGTTTCTGGCAACCCATAACAACATCCATTTCAGTTACAGAACACTAAAAGGCGCCTTAAAATACTCAATCTCAAAGGGCAAAATCCTTCCTACGATATTAATGTGCTCAGAAATGAGATAATAGCTCGCCTAGATGGACCGGAGTCAAGCAGGGGTTACCGTGCTATCTGGCACAGTCTCCAGATGCAAGGATTTCGCGTTCCTAGAGTTGTGGTGCAACGGCTGCTTCGAGAACTAGATCCAGAAGGGGTCGAGTTGAGACATCGTTTGAAGCGAAGAGTTTATCATAATTTAGGTCCAGACCATGCTTGGCACTGCGATGGCTATGACAAAATCAAGCCTTACGGATTCCCGATACACGGTTGTATCGATGGCTTCAGTAGAAAGATAATATGGCTCTATGTTACTCGCTCTAATAACTTCCCTAGCAACATCGCAATGTACTACATGGAAGCTATACAGAACCTAAATGGTTGCCCATTTAATCTTATTACTGATCTTGGCACAGAAAATGGTCTCATGGCTGGAATTCACTGTTTTTCAGAGGGGACCCAGACTATCACCGGTACGTGCCTTCACCACGGAACCAGCGCCTGTGAGTCGTGGTGGTCATGTTTGCGGAAAAGCAACATATCATGGTGGATGAATTTTTTTAAAGATTTGTGCGATACAGGAGTGGTTGACCTCACCAACCAGTTGGAGAAAGAGTGTCTCTGGTTTTGTTTTAGCGGACTGCTGCAATAAAATTTAAATCAAGTGAAAGATCATTGGAATACGCACAGGATACGCAAATCTGCCCATACATCCGTCAGCGGCAGACCGGATTCTTTATACTTCCTCCCAGAAATGCATAATGGAATAGCAGGCCTGAAGATCTCTCTTCCTGACCACGAAATAAACTACGCAAGAGAACATATAGTTGAGGCTCAGGAGCAAAATGAATTTCAAGATTACTTTTCTTATCTTACAAGGTCTTGTCACTTGGACACACCAACCACATGGAGAGAGGCCCTAGATCTTTATCATACATTGCTCAGATATGCAAAAGATGACTAACTTAACCGCTGTGTTGACTGATTTATTAAAGGGTAAAATTATTTATTTCATGATCGCAAGAAAAAATCTTCTTCACAATTACATTTTCAATTGATAACTCTAACAATAAGGCACATCAAAATATATATTGATTATGCAGATTATTTGTCCTTTAACGAAACTACAGTAGCTACTACACTTGAGTTTTGTCCAACATAACTTCAATAACAAGACAAGAATAATAAATGCATCAGTTAATTAATGCAAATTCAGTAATTATCCCAAATCCTTATGGTACTATGGTCTTCCAAAGGCTTGTCCCTTGCAAAAAGCTGTCATAAAATTTTCTTTAAAACTGTCCGGATTTTGCATGTGTGTAACTGGAAATGTTATTTCCCTTGCACAAGCAGATATGACTGGAAAACACAGGGTATGGTTAGGGTTTCCAACAAAGCAGTCATGATCAAATTTCACTGTGATTGACTTTCTCTCACCTTAACATATCCTGGAAATTATCCATGATTGTTTCCTCCACAGCTTTTCTTGAGCTGCCATCCGTAGAATACACTGGTACCAAAAGAGAAAAAAGATAGTCTCCATCTGGTAACATGTCTTTCATCTCACCAACAACAAACAACTTCTTGCATACAAAGTTAACTTTCAGAGACCTGACGATGTCTTCAGTGTGGTCTTTGTTTATCAGCCCAGTATATCCATTGTCTATGATAACATCTGAGTGCAGCGTACAATCAGATCGGATTTCATCCAAAAGCTTCAGCTCTCTTTCTGTTAAGAGCTCATCCTTTATTGCTAGCATGTCTATGTCCTCATATGCTGCCACAAAGCTACATTTTTTGTGAAAACATGGTGCTGGACCTCCCAATGCCATTGAAACTGCTGCAATTTCACCACAATGTCGTCTTCTGCATTGGTGTTTGGTTGATCAAAATTGTCAAAGACATGAAATTCTTGCTCCTCACACAAATAAAATACAATGCGCTTGAAATCTTTCCCAATTTCAGTTCTATATTTTGTCAAGTTGAGGAATTCCTTTGTTTCACCTAACAAAAAATGTATGCATTTTAATACTAAATATATTTGTCACAAATGGTAAACACTGTGGGATATATTTCGCCACAAGCAGCATATCACAAACAGATGGGATTTGATTCGAAACTGATCAGAGAGCCAACAACATTCCCACTGAACTACAAAGTTCAATGAAATGGTATTATTCAAGCCGGGGGCACTCTTAAAATTTTTGGTGGGGGTGTGCGGACAGCAGAATATTTTTAGACCCATCCTCAGGTAATTTTATATTAAGTGAACCCATCCATACGTAATTGAGATTTGTTAATGGAGTGTGGCATGGGCACACACGACATAAGCAATAGAACAGTAGAAAAAGAATAATAGAAATGTGCTTCTGCATGCACAAGACCTCCCCCAGAACTGCCATACTCCACAGACCAGACAATGATAATAATTAAAGATAAAAATACAGTAATATCATTAACAGCCTGCATTGTAAACGAAAGAGCAAACTATTTATGAAATTTCTTCTATTATCAAATGAAGGATTAGAGTCGTGATACAAAGAAAAACTTACCAGGCATAAATAAGGCGCAAGTATCATCATCACATAATAGAACATATTTCTTACAACCATCAAAATTCCTGTCAAAGGCAGCCCACTTTTGAAGTGCTTTATCAAGAAGCACAGCATATGTTGCTGTCTTTGGGACAGATATTGGTAGTCGTTTGCCACGGACGGTCTTCAGGGCATCATCTTGTAATCTTTTAATGCCAATTTGTACAGTTACATCTTCTTCTGATTCTTTGTTGCCCTTTTTCTTTTTTTGCACGATACTCAGCTCCAGATGCTGGCTGAGTAGTCTTGCTTGTTATAAACTGATCAAACGACATGACATTTTTCTTACTAGGCAAATTTGGTCTTCCAAAAGAACCCATTTGCCCTGCTGTTTTCAGGTCAACAGGGCCTGTCTTTGACTGATCTGCATTGCAGTTCCAGCAGTAGATGACATTCTTCCTGACTCTGACTGAGCACATTTCAAAAACCTAATATGATAGAACATTATTTTATAGAACAAAAGCTGAGAATAATTGATGAATAAATCTACAGATCTAGATTCTAGGCCCATGTGTGCGACGTGAAACACAGTATCTCTGGCTAGTGTGGCCTAGTATCTAGATCTACATGGGTCTGGTAAAGCAAAACTATATTTACCTTAAGACATAAATATAATTGAAAACCTAGCCTTCTTAATAGCAAATTTACTTACACTGAATCTTCGTCTTCTTTCCCCATGATTTGCGCTCTTCTCCCTTCTTCGCTCACCACTGTCCTCAACACAACACGTGGTCCCGCCCGGCTTCCTCTTTGTCTCTTTCTTTGTCGTTAATTTAAAAAGTTGTTGCCGTGAGTTTGAAAAGTTTTTGTCGTGAGTTTGAAAAGTTTTTGCCGTGTGTTTTGAAAGTTTTTGCCGCGACTTTCAAGTTCTTGCCCTGAGTTTGAAAAGTTTTGCCGCGTTTTTCCAAAGTTTTTGCCGTGAGTTTGAAAAGTTTTTGCCGCGTGTTTCCAAAGTTTTTGCCGTGAGTTTGAAAAGATGTTGAGGAGTGTTCAAGAAGTTTTTGTGTACCTTAACTTCACATTTGAAAACTTTAACCTCTTCTTGTAATAATTGTGTAGGTGATTTTTAATAAAAGTTCTGGCTGTAAAATATTTGTATCAGTGTTTAAAAATATATTTGCCGTGGCCCATATGGGCCACCGTAATCATCAGAATAAAGAATCATTTTATAACATCATGACAGCAATGCAAGCAATTCTAATGTACAATGGTGAAGATTCGAATTGTTAATTCATTTCCAAGAAGCATTCAAGCTGTGAAATTGGGGGTTTCTTACTCTATTTAAATCATGTTCAAATTTAGCAGCGATTTCTAAGCGACAAATACTTGAGAATTTCGTAAGCAAAATTCCGTTTTTATTCGCCTTGAGAAAGAAAATGCTAAAATGGCATATTTCAATGGTAATCAAGAATCACGATTATGTAGACTATACAAACAATCCCCCACACAAAATTGTAACTTGATTCCTTTGCTGAAGGGTTACATTTGCAGGGTTAGTTTTGTGAAGTAAAATTTATAATTAAGACATACAATGTTTCGTTCACCTATTCTTCCGAGTAATATAGGTAGCAAACACAAACCAACATTTCTTCCTGAAGAGGGTGGAGGCGTCGCTGTTTCTTTTTATTCGTTGTTACTAGTTCTGTACCACTTCTGTTGGTCCTACTGTCCTTCCTGCACTTCCTCGCATGTTCCAAACTGCTTTCGTGTCATTATTCCTATTTTCCCGACCTTTTCTACCCTTCTTCCGCATTCCAGTGCCGTTCTCCATCGTTACCTGACGTTCCCCGCTACTCCCCGTCGTTGCCATGTCGTTCCCCATCATTCCCCGCCGTTGCCGCACCGTTCCCCGTCATTCCCCGCCGTTCCCATGTCGCTTCCCGCCGTTCCACGTCATTCCCCGCCGTTCTCATGTCGTTCCCCACCGTTCCCCGTCATTCCCATGTCGCTCTCCGGCATTCCCCGCTGTTCCCCGTCATTTACCGCCGTTCCCATGTCGTTCCCCGCGGTTCCCCGACGTTCCCAGTCATTCCCAGCTGCTCCCATGTCGTTTCCCGTCATTCTCCGCCGTTCCCATGTCGTTCCCCCTCATTCCCCGCCGTTCCCCGACGTTCCCTGATGTTCCCCATTTTAGTAATAGCCCGCTCAATACTATAAGCAGCTATTTTATTAATCAACGGTTTATATGGACTATAGAATCGAAAGATTTTCAAAAGTCAACGAAACATTTGTCGAAAGTTAGACAAAATGCTATAAATATTCACTTACTGAGCAGCAAGCAAATGATTATGCAATGGATGGAAGAATACTAAATTGGTAGAAAATATACAACTATGAAAGCAAACCTTTTACCCTTCACCTATTTTCCAAAGTTTTTACTTTGCAATACCTACGGACCACTGCTCTGGAGATTTTCCAGACTGTAGGATTTTGTTGAAAAAAATGGTAAATACCAAAACGAATACGCCGTAACAGATTCTTTAGAAGTTCAGCGCTCAACATATCGACCCCTGCAGCCTTTCAGTTTTTATGTTTTTTTCACGTTTTCTAGGAAAAAGTAAAATTTCCATTCACTTTTTTGGTGGCAATTTGTTGATCTGTCTCAACTAGTTTTGTCTAAGATTGTAGTTTTCGGCTTCTTACTCATTAATTTATCCCAGAATAAAATTTTAAGCTTTTGTCATCGCAATGCCCAAAGTTTTCGTTTTACTTGTTGTAGATCAAATCAAGGGCAATGATGTTTATGTTTTGGTGGGTTTTCTATAAAAATCTTTCTAGAATTTAAATTTCTTTCAGATAGTTTGATCATTCTGCATCTCAACAGTTCAATAACAGTTTCTTAATGCATTTCATTACTATCATTATCAATATCCAGCTTTAGGGAAATAGCTTGTTTTAACAGTAAGAGATTGCCCCCACTATAATATAATTGAGATAATTGTTGGAATGTAGATAAAGCAAACAAATATATCTCAATCAAGGGTGTTCGATATCCAAGGCCCCGGCATCGGGGCCCTCATCTCGGAGCCCCCGGGGCCCCTATATTTTTTAGTGATTTTTCACGTCAAGGCCTCAAAATTTTTTTGAAGAAAGAAAAGTAGACGTTTTAACGAGCAGAAAGCAATTAAGTACACTTTTTATGAGAAAATTTTTATAAGAAACCAAGATCTGGCCACTATTAAAATATAAGAAACTTACAGCACTACATCAAATATGATTAAGAAACCGGTGGTATTCAACGCGAGGCATTTTACTCTTTAAAAAAGCGTACAAAATTCTTAAGGATTTCCATGAAATCAATACAATTTACCGCAGGGTGTGTGTGAATCCAAACTGCAATTCTTACTCGAGTATAAAGACGAAACAACTCATTTCAAACATATTCTTGTATTGCTCTTAAAAAGTTGTGCGACCGAAGGGCATTATTGTCTTGAAAAAAGAGATCTCAAATGGGAAAAAATGTTGAAAAGCATGCATTTGTGTTTTTCATTCCAGGAAATGCAGCTTACGAAATTTTTACTGTAATATTATCACGGTAAATCAAATCTGCGCTTTGAAACTTAAGCTTCTTCGGTGTTCAGATTACAACATTAATACATGGAATGCCTCCATATCTGCCCCATGTTTGTCTGATGACCAAAATTCATTCGTATTCATATTTGGCATCTGATTTAACATATTCCTGGCTATATTTTGTGCTTCTAGCAAAGGTATGAGTTGAGATGCAGCCGAATATCAAAAATCCTTAAAACATGGAATGCCCACATATCTGCCCCCACGTTTGTCTAACGACCAAATTTCATTCGTAATCGTATTTGGCATCTGATGGAACATATCCCTGGCTATATTTTGTGCTTCTAGCAAATGTATGAGTCGAGATATAGCCGAATATAAAAATCTTTAAAACGTGGAATGCCCCCATATCTGCCCCCATGTTTGTCAAACGACAAAAATTTGATTGGATCATTAAACTGTTTGTTGTTTTGGTACTCTTTATACTGTTTCTGTTTTTATTCCATTCCATTTCATTCTATTCCAGTATTCGATTTCACTATTCAAAGTGTCATGTTTTAAAGATAGCTGCTGTATCACTATATTTTGAAGTTAGCTTGACCTAAAGGATTGTTTTTGGTTTCTTTATGTAACTTTAATCACTTAGGGCCTGTTTATCTGGCAAAAATCACCCCGCCTTCCAGCCCTGTAGCTGAGAGGTGAGAATCACCTTCCAAAACAAACCTTTGTGATTTTCATCTTCTGTTTATATGGAAAACGTTTCATCCCGGTCAGGTGAGATCTCACTCGTTGAGAGGTGGGATCTCACCTACATTAGTTCCGAAAATTTTTGGACACTTTTAATTTCGGACAACTTGTTGTAGGTGGGATGAAATTTTCTCATATAAACGCTGGAAGGTGGGATGAATCTGGACGATGAGAGGAAATTGCTCATTATGCTCAAGCGCCAGACATAATCCTAATGTGTGAGAAAATTAAACAAAAGCGGAAATATGAGACAAGATGGAATTCTACATGTAAACTGTTGAAAATTTTGTCTCACTGCTCAGCCGACGGGCTGGAAGGTTGGATGAATTTTTCCATATAAACAGACCCTAAAACACTTTTCTGATTCATTATCAATATCGACATTACGACAGGGAATAAAACAATTATTGTATTTTAAATATATTGGACTGAAGATGAAAGTAAGTTTGAAACAGGTTTTCACCGAAAATTGTTGTTCCTTTTTTTTAATTTCTTCAGCAATAACATAACCTTTAACTAACCTTAAACCATAAACCTTTAACGATAACCTATAAGCAATTTGACATATGCTAAAAGAATAGAGATATGTTTCGCTAGTGCTAATAGTTAACAAAAAATGGACTTCTAAAAGAACAAAAAGCGACTTATCTCAAGTCCTACATCGCATGATAAAAAGATTTTGGAGGCCCAAGTCAAGTTTCATTTTGTCTATAACCACAGATATTTATATAAGGTTCGTCTGGCAAGATCCATGTTTCCACTATTTTTATATATTAAAGCCAAGTTATATGCAGCTTCTCTGTGTAGACAATCGAAGGAATCATACTGTAAAAGAGAAAAGAAGTAATTTGTCTAATCACTTGCTAGCAATTGGTACATAGCTTTTATGCTTCGCAACAACAGAAGCTGCAACTCTTTTGATGTTCTTTGTTTGAAAACATAGCCCCACACAGGTCATTGCGCTTTTCATGTATGAATTAGAAGAATGTACTTTTCAGTTTATTTTCCAAGAATTTACTACTCTTACCAGGGTTAATATTTTTCGTGTCCGTAGGACATATTGAAAGGGTGTTCTTAAAACGCATAGACATAGAGATGTTTTTCCATGCAAAAAGCGTAACAAAAGAGAAAAAATAAACACTAGAAAGTAAACTCTGATATCGCCGGAAGTTTTGCCGTAAGTGGGAATCGTTAACAAAACGCCATTGCTTGCCAAAAACATGTCGACTGTCAGTGTGGCATCGTGGAATAATGCGCTTATTTCTTGAACGAGGGATTGTGAGTTCGATTGATGATGCAGGAACATACTTGCATTAAGATTTTGGAAAATCAATAATCGACAGAGTAAAAATACCCATGAATATCAGGGCGAAAGTACAAGGTTCCATCGGGCTTCCAAAAAGGTTTGACTACACAAATTACAAATGTTGTTCAAACATAGTCAATAGAAAAAAACACTGGTCTGGAAGCCTATTGTTTACGCCTTTTGTTACTCGCAAAAACTTGAAACGTGTTCAATTTGTCGTCACGTGATCAAAGTAAGTGCACACCTGGAGGGAACAAAGTATAAAATTGTAGGCGAAATTATTGTACGGGGAGAAACGTTGGACATAATTTTATAGATTTAAGAGATGAAGACAAGCTTGATGAATTGTTAGACCTCGGAAGCGAATAAATTCCGCGTCTCTGAACTTGTAACTTTTTTAAGGGATTCACAAACTGATTTTTATCGTGAGTGTTATCCAACAGTTTTGCGGGGAACAATATTCCAACATGAATTTAGTCTTTCATAATTTCTGGATGATTTCTATTTTTGTTATATAGTATTTTCCATAAGTGCATAATAACAACTCTAGAGTATCATATGTGTATATGTCTATCAATTTGTTGTTTTCTCCATACACGTTTTTTTTTATAAGAAAGTTTTTTTTGGGCCAGTATTGAAACTTTCTTAGATATTTCATGTTTTCAGTGCCACCACTTTCTTGTGACTTTCTTAGCAAAAATTTTGAAATACAGTATTTCTAAGAATGCACAGTTTAAGGCACTGTATACATTGCACAAATATCACGTTTTTCAAAGAAAATAATCATTGGACTCGTTTAATAGCAAGATGAGTGACTGAACAGAAGAGCAAAAATAACACACAGAAAATTAGGAGTGAAAGTATGAAACAGAACTTTCTTAAGTTTCGAAAATCCAGTATTGAACTTTCTTAAGTTTTTAAGATGTTGAGCACTACTTTCTTATAAACCACTTTCTTATTAAAAAAAAAAAAACGTGTAATACGTGTGGCTCATCAGCTGATCACCCAGGCGCACATTTCTGGGCTTTGAGATCAGTATATCCCACGCCACCCAACAGCAAAAGAAGCTGTTGCCATTTTTTGTATATGTAGAGTTCACAACAGAGTACTGGAATGCTGAGACTGCAACCAAGTTGACTTGTGGTGTTTGTTTGTACGTGTGTACATTTTTCTTGAAAATTTTAGCTCCTAAAAACAGCCCCCCTCCCCCCCCCCCGACGGTGACAATTAGAAGTATTTCGACAGGGATTGCCTGCGAGCCGTCCTTTATGCAACTGATTTTGCTGCTGGCTGAAAGATTTTGCCAAACCAAGTTTATTTTCCAACAGAATAGACCTATGTGAAACATCTATAAATTTTCAGAGTCTATTCTCGGCGTTTTTCTCGAAAATTTTGGCTCCTAAAATGAGTTCCCCGACGGTGACACAAATTTTTCGACTACGATCGTGCGCGGGCCATTCTTTGTGTATAACTGATTTTGCTGCCAGGCAAAAGATTTTATCAAACCAAATGGATTTTCCAAGAGAATAGAGCCATGTGCAACATCTGTAAATTTTCTGAGTCTTTTCTCCATGTTTTTCTCAAAAAATTTTACTCCTGAAAACAGCCCCCGACGGTGACATTTAGAAATTTGTCGACAGGGATTGCATGGGAACCGTTCTTTGTGAAACTGATTTGCTGCTAGGTAAAAGATTTCATCAAACCAAGTTGATTTTTCAAGAGAATAGACCTATGTGCAATATCTATAAATTTTCATTTGTTGCGAAGTAAACTTCTGTAGAGACTTTTCTTGTTGTTTTTCTTGAAAATTTTTCTCTGAAAACATCTCGCGTACGTTTAAGCATCACCGTCGGGGGCTGTTTTCAGGAGCAAAAATTTTCCAGAAAAGCAAAGGGAAAAAACTCAGAAAATTTACAAATGTTGCACATGGGTCTGTTCTGAAGAAAAATCAATTTGGTTGCAAGATCAGTTGCACAACAAATGACCTGCTTAGGCCCCGAACGAAAACTGAACTCCAACAGAATACAAACTAATCACAAACTAAACGCAAACTAAACCTATTGTTATTAAACTTATTTATGAAAATGAGACCATGATAAATTAATAAAATATAAAAATCAAACAATTTTGAAGCTTGCTTGCCATCAACTACCAAACCAAACTACCATGCAAACTCTAAGTGCGGGAAAACTTGTGCACTTACTTTGGTCACGTGATAGCTTAAAAACTAAACAATAAGTTAGAACAATAGGCTTCCAGACCAGTGTTTTTTTCTATTGACTATGGTTCAAATTAACTTTGAATTCAGTTTTGATATTAAAATAATTTCAAATGTTTCATACTGATGATTTTGATGATTGATTGATTGACAGTGATTCAAAATATGCAAAAGATGATTCAAAGTTTTCGCCGTGAAACGTTTTTCTTTGGTTCTATTATCTTGCTTTCAGGAGCTTTGAGAATCAACCATCACACATAAATGACATATGACATAAATGAATGGGCAATAAATTGCGACAAATTATGGGATAGTTCAGACATCATCTGCATGCGAAATAGCGTGACATATGAAGATTCTCGGAACTTTCATTTGCAAAAGACTATTGCATATTTTGTTTTAAATGGGGGAGTAACTTGTTATATAGTTTTTGATAGAGGGTTTTAGAGGATGTTGTTTTTGACTCCGTGGCTATGGGTTTTAGCCTGGTAATCGCTTGAGACCTATCACGACTACCCCGATTACGACTAGCTATAATCATGATAGTCAACATAGTCCGGTGGCCAGTTGAGATGACCTTGACATCGAGTACATATGGGTTTTATTTTATTTTCTGTTTATATAGTCATAGAAGACTCGAAAAGCCAAACTTGCCCTTCCAAGTGTTGGGCAAATTTTTTACGACCTGCCGAAGATACGTCATGTCCAAGGCAAAATTTCATGGAAAAATTTTGATAAATTGTCAAAACATGGTATTGTTTGGTCTCATTCGAATGGAAATTGACTGTAGATTCCGAATTTGGCAATAAGGTTAGATTCTGTATATATTGATCAAAGATATTGCTCAAGACATTTGATTTTTATAAAAAAAAATCAAAAAAAGAAAAGCTAAGAAAAATGCTCTTTGAAAAATTATCTTTAGTTAGTTAGTTAGCATAGCTTGTAAGTTAGTAAGTTAGCTACTTGGAAGATACTAAAATAGTAAGTAAGTTAGTAATTAGCGAGTTGGTTAGGTAATTAGTTAGTTTGTTATTTAGTTAGATAGTTAATTAGTTGTGAGTTAGTTAGATACTGAGTTTGTTACTTAGTTAGTTAGTCTGATAGTTAGTTATCTAGCGTAGCTTCTTAGTTAGTCGGGTAATAAGTAAGCTACTTTCGAAGATATTAAGTTGGTTAGTTACTTAGTTACAAAGGGTAGTTAATTAGTTAGGTAACTAGTTATATTTAGTAATATTTAGTTATATTTATATTTATTATATTTAGTCAGTTTGTTAGTTAGCATAGCTTGCACGTTACTCAGTTCGTTAGTTAGCTAATTTGGGAGATAGTAAGTTAGTTATTAAGTTAGTTATTAAGTTAATTAGTTAATTAGTCAGTTAGTAAGTTAGTTACCTTGGAAGATAGTAAGTTAGTTAGTTAGTTAGTTAGTTAGCTAGTTAGTTAGTTAGTTAGTTAGTTAGTTACTTAATAAGTCAGTTAGTTAGTAAGTTAGTTAGTTACTTAGCTTATCTTGTAAGTTAGTCAGTTAGTTAGTTAGCTACTTTGGAAGATACCAAGTTAGTTAGTCAGTTAATTAGTAGTTGATTAGTTAGATAACTACTTAGTTAGTAACTTAGTTAGTAAGATAACTAAATAGTTAGTTTGTTAGTTATTTAGTTAGTTAGTTAGCGTATCTTGTAAGTTACTTAGTTAAGCCTACAAATATGATGGGCGTTCCAAGTAATTCTGGCAGGCATTGTAGTTAGCTAACTAACAAACTAACTAACTAACTAACTAAGTAACTATGCAGCTTAGAAACTAACTAGCTAGCTAACTAACTAATACAACTAATTAACTTAATCAATCTTATTAACTTAAAAACAAACAAACTAATTACCTAACAAGCTAGCTGACTGACTAACTAACGAACTAACTTACTAACTAACTAACTAACTAACTAACTAACTACCTAACTAACTAACTAACTAACATGCAAGCTATGTCTACTAACTAACAATCTAGCAAACAAACTTATTAACTAACTAACTAACTAACTAACTAAATAACAAACTTACTAACTAACTTATTAACTAACTAACTAACTAACACTAACTAGCTAACAAATATCTAGCTTGTTATCTAACTAAGTAGCTAACTAACAAAGTAACTTACTAGCTTACTTACTATCTTCTAAAGTAGCTAACGAACAAACTGACGAACTGAGTTACAATATTCGAAAATAGCTAACTAACAAACTGACTAACGTACAAGCTATGCTACTTAAGTAATTAACTGACTAAATAACTAACTAACTAGCTAACTAACTAACTAACTAACTAAATAACTAACTAACTAGCTAACTCACTAACTAACTAACAGCTATCTAGCTAGTTACGTAACTAACTAGCTAACTGACAAAGTAACTTACTATCCACCTTACTATCTTCTAAAATAGCTAACTAACAAACTGACTAACTCACAAGCTATGCTACTTAAGTAACTAACTAACTAAATAACTAACTAACTAGCTAACTAACCAACTAACTAACTAACTAAATAACTAACTAACTAGCTAACTTACTAACTAACTAACAACTATCTAGCTAGTTACTTAACTAACTAGCTACCTAACAAGGTAACTTACTAACCACCTTACTATCTTCTAAAGTAGCTAACGAACAAAACTGACTTACAAAATTCTAAAATAGCTAACTAACAAACAAACTAACTAACTCACTAACTAAATAACTGACTAACTAAATATCTAACTAACTAACTAACTAACTAACTAACTAACTGACTAACTAACAACTATCTAGCTAGTTGCGTAACTAACTAGCTTACTAACAAAGTAACTTACTATCCACCTTACTATCTTCTAAAATAGCTAACGAACTAAATGACTGACTGACTTACAATATTCTAAAATAGCTAACTAACAAACTGACTAACTTACAAGTTATGCTACTTAAGTAACTAACTAACTAACTAACTAAATAACTAACTAACTGAATAACTAACTAACTGACTAACTTACTAACTGAGTAGCTAACTAACTAACTAACTAACTAATTAACTAATCAACTAATCAACTAATTAACTAACTAACTAACTAACAACTATCTAGCTAGTTACCTAACTAACTAGCTAACTAATAAAGTAACTTACTAACTAACTTACTATCTTCAAAAGTAGCTAACGAACAGACTGACTTATTTACAAGGTATTCTAACTAAGTAGCTTACTGACTAACTATAAACCTAACTAACTAGCAAACTAACAAATTAACTTACTAACTAACTTAAAATCTTCTTAAGCAGCGAACTAACAAACTGACTAGCTTACAAGCTATGCTACTTAAGTAACAACTAAATAACTAACGGACTAACTAACTAACCAACTAAGTAAGTAACTACGTAACTAACTAGCGATAAGACTATCTAATAAAACAAACTAACTATTTAACTAACTAACAAACCAACAAATAAATTACCTAACAAACTAACAAACAAACTAAATTTAACTAACTAACTAATATGGTAACTGACTTACTTACTAACTTACTATCTTCTAAAGTTAACTAGCTAAGTCACTAACATACAAGCTATGCTAACTAACTAACGATAATTTTTCAAGAACATTTTTAATTTAACATTTACTTTTTGATTTTTGTTTATAAAAGTCCAATTCCTTGAGCAATATATTTTTATTTTTATATGCAGAGACTAATATTGATACTATATTTGGAATCTAGAGTCAATTTCCATTCGAATGAGACCAAACAATACCATGTTTTGACAATTTATAAAATTTTTTCGATGAATTTTTTACCTTGGACATGACGCATCTTCCGCGGATCATAAAAAAATTTGCCCAACACTTAGAAGGGGCAAGTTTGGCTTTTTCGAGTCTTCTTTCACCATATAACAAGAAAATAAAATAAAAACCCATATGTACTCGATGTCAAGGTCATCCTTGAAATTCGCATTTGGCCACCGGACTAATTGCTAATAATGTCATAGGTATGCAGATTTGAGAAAGGCCCCTTCTAGGGAAAATGAAGTTTCAGTGTCGAAGTAATTTCAGAGTACAATTTTATCTATTCGTGTTTGTATAAATCAGGGTATCAATTCAAAATGTAGATCGAAAACCTGCGATTCCAATATGATCATAGCAATGAAACCATGACTTGTTTTTGAAAATTTCACTCACCCAGAACCCCTCTAGAACCTTCGTTTTCGTCGTTGTAGTGCTTTCTGCTTTCGCCTCTCTCGATATTTTCGTTAATCGTAAAAATAGAGCTTGTAATTAGAGAAGTTGTTTGTTTATATGCGAGCTGAAATTCATTTCACGATTAACATGAGCTGCAAGCGAGTAGCTACATGTTTAATTCGAAGCCCCCTGCTGTCAAGAAATTCATTTGGGGTAATCGTAGTCGGGATAATCGTTTTAAAACTCAGGTGTTTAGAAAATAAGATATTTTCGAGTTTTTCGTGTACATAGGAGGAAACTGATTCGTAGAACCAGGCGTAGTTGAAGTTACATTGACACAAACAAACCCAAGTGTGTTGCCAAACAGATCAAAAGAAGAGAAACTCCTAAGGGAAAATTGGAGTAACCCATGGGTTGATGCAGGGTTTAATTTAGAAGCGTGTCTACCAAACAAATATAGGCAAAAGCACTCATAATATTTTCATCCCAGTCACTGGTAAAAGATGAATGGCCGTTGATGTCTCTACGAAACTGATCCATTTTAAACATTGTTGTCGTTAGCAAAATCATCATCATCGTCATCACCAAATCATCATCATTATTATAATCACCATCATAATCATCATCATCATCGTCATCGTCATCGTCATTATCAGTGTCGTCGTATTTGGAATCATCATCATCATAATAATAATAATCATCATATTATCATCATCATCAGAATCATTATCAGAATCATCATCATCATCATCATCATCATCATCATCATCATCATCATCATCATCATGACCGATGATGACCATTAGCGTGAATGTATGTTCCTATGTTCCCATTCCCATGAAATTACAGACCTATATAAATACGCGCTCCTTGCTACATAACATTAGTCGATCAAGATGGCTCACAATGGAAGCTACACGAGAGGTCCAAAGGCCGAATGCTGGACCTTCAAATACAGACACTATCCTGAAAACATTGAGGAAATGATGGTGGCGAAGAAAGGCGAGTTCAGTTACCTAGTGGCGGGAAAAAGCGAAAACAAAGATCAGCAATGTAAATGGCTTGATGGCTATATTGTTTTCAAATGTCAGAAGCGGTCGCATCAAGTTGAAAAAGTATTGAATGTAGAGCACAGAAACGAAACCATACAAGTAGCGAATAAATCTTTCCATCAAAATAGAAGATACTGTATGAGAACTGGCCAGTACTTCGAAATTGGAAAGGATGATAGATTGGCCGCACTAAACGACACCGATGTAAAAGATATTTCAATACCGCCAGCTATAGAAATGCTCAATCGCCGTAAGCAAGGTGCGACGGAGGAGTGCATGGTTGAAGAATTCGGAGAAGCGTGGTCAAGGGCCCAGGATAATTACATTTGTTGTCGACGAGCAAGGCAATTCTGGCAAAACATATCTTGACAAATATATCATGGCAACAAAGAAAGCTTATGCGTGGCAAGGGCAGGCGTATGTGCTGTTCGACTTTACAAGGGAATCGGCAGAAAGAATAAACTATTCAACTATAGAGGCACTGAAGAATGGTGTCATGTTCAGCAATTAATACTCAAGCAAAACAAAGGCCTTCACAATTCCTATCATTGTATGCCTAATGAATAGAAGTTCTCAAAGGGTCGCAAAAAAGTTCTCAAACGACAGATACCAACTAGTGGTTCTTCATCACAGCAAGGACGTAACCGACAATGATATAACTTACACCATTGAAGACTGGAGGTCAGCAGATTTCGACGAACTAGCTTGACATATAGGTTAATTAAAGAAGTTATATGATTTTAGGTTGCGTTTATGATGTTGTTGTTGCTGTCACAGTTGTTGTTGTTGTTTTTGTTGTTGCTGTTATCATTGTTGTTGTTGACCTATGTGAAGTTTCATCATACTGTACGTGTATATATTAGACATAATTTGGGCTTATTCTGGGCTTTAGACCTCATTTTGATGCACGTATGAAAAGTATAGGTGGGCTTCTTGCCTCGCTGTCATATCATCGATTTTGTATAGAAATGTATAGGAAATTTTGGGCTTGGGCTTATTCTCTAGAAAGTTTTCATTTCTGGTGATATCCCATTAACAAAGTATTGGCAGATGGGCTTGGGCTTCTCGCCTCGTTCTCGTATATGAATGATATGAATTCGGGCTTATTATGATTTAAAATATAAAAACTTTCTAGAGAATAAGCCCAAGCCCAGAATTTCCTATACTTTTCTATACAAAATTCATGACATGATAACGAGGCAATAAGCCCGCCAATATTTTTTATACGTGCATCAAAATGAGGTAAGAAGCCAAGAAAAAGCCCAAATTTCATTGCATAAATACATCAAGTTCAATAAAAGGATAACAACGTATTCAGATCATTTAACTGATTCACATTATATAAATACAAATATACAATTGGCATTTAAGTTCTTTACGTACTGAATGAGATTGTTGAAGTAAACAATTAAAACAATGCCTGTCCACATAATCTTTTGTACAGTTGCTGGAACTTACTTGTTCTTGCTCTTCTTAACAATGCATTTGTTGTTCTACCGGAAGCGAATTTCAAATTTTTATCTTTTACCATTGATGACCATTTACCATATCCATGTTTCTTTATTCCTTCTACCAACTGCGCATCTTTTAAAGCACTAAATACCAAGAGAGGCTTGTCGTTAACAACATTATCATTATCTATTGTATTACAAAAAGATATAGGCTGAATCTTTACTGTTTCATTGCAAGTAACTTTATTGGACGATTCAGGTGCTGCCTTTGTTATGAAATCGTGCAAAGAATTGTCCATTTGAATGCCATCATCTCCTCTGAGCTTTTTAATACATTCGTTCCCTTTCTCAGCCACTGTCCTTGATCTTTTCTTTCGATAATATATTCTTGCAACCTTAGACGTATGCTTTTGATCATGTGAAATCATGTCCTTTTCTTCAGTAATCAGTTTATCTGCACTTTCTGTCTCTATTATGTCTGTATCTCGTGGGATGAATGTACTTGCCAATAGCTTCATAAACCATCATGCCCGTTGCGTTGTAAATTCTTGTGCATTGTGATCCATTACGATTAACCAACAGAAAATTACATTTCGGATTCAACAATGGCCTTACGTGTTTTGAAAATGCATCAATGAACTGCATGCATGCATCGTCTATAATCAGCGAATCAAATCCGTACTTCTCAGCAGTTTTGAATTTTCTTTGATCTATGAATCCACCGTTCTTTTTAGCGTGCTCCAGCATCTCCATTGTTAAAAATTGATACGTCATTGGTCGTGTACCTTTAACACGAAGGAAAAGAAAGGTTGTAATGAATCGTGTTGCAAACGTTAAATCTGCTGCTGTAACAGTTGAGCCATTGTCACTCTTGCATAAATCCAGAATCTTCTTGTAACGTTCCATGTGAAATGGTATGACTATCTGCAAATCCTGCATAGATGCCCAATGTCCTTTACGTTCTAACGTATCCACGTCTAATTGTTCACTCTACTGTACACGCATTTTACGTGCTATGAATTTCTTCGCTCTTTTCAGAAATATCTCGGCCACGCTGAAGTTGTTCAAAACACAAATAGACACCCCTTTTAATTCCGATTAATTCCATCATTGCACTGATATAGCTTACGTTACCAGCATAGCCAATTGACGTCTCCTGGTCTAAGTGTTGTATGAAGTTGCTTATATGTTCGATAGATCCAAGGTAGTAATCAACACGATCATCAGTTGATATGTCGACTGATGTGTCTTCACTTGAAAAGTATACGAATTTTATTGCCCTTGAACAGATCTGATTTGCGTGTGATATCTTGCGTCTGCCACCAGTTGCACTAAACATCGATTCTTTGAACTTCTCTGCAAATATAACTTCCCACGTATTACAAGATAAGTCGTTACCTTTCATCGTCTTATCTGGGTCTTCTTGCACGGATTTTTCTTTGCCATCCAATATATCTTCAGGATAGTTGTCAAAGTAGTAGTACCAAGTATGCGAATTAGTGATGTGTTTTCTGCATCCTCTTTGACTGCGAAATCCTTCATGTCTGCATTCTGCAACAGGACATTTGTATATGCCATCGTGGTTTGGTGTCAGATGTAGCCTTCTCCGTATGCTAGCAGCTCCAGGAAAATTCTTCCACCATTCCATTTGGACATAAAGTCCCAACTGATTGATACACTCAATAAGCCAGAATATATACATCTCAAAAATTCTCATGGGAAATCTAAGGTGAATTCGTGCAGGTCTTGCTTCATGCAAATATTCTATTGAAAAAACTGTGAAAAGTGTTTTTACCTAAACATGGTTAATGAATTTCATATCTGTTCGTTTCGTCGTTCATGTTCCATAGTATGCCATATAAGGTCATCAATGATCACATGCATGTAAAATCAACAACAACATCAACAAGGACTAGAACAATTAAAATACTGATGATTGAAAGGATATGATGTAACAATAGCTGTTGTTGTTACATCTATTACCTACATTGTTATCTTTTTATTAAAAAAAAATACTGTTGATGTAAAGGCAATGATGTAACAATAGCTGCTATTGTTATCTCTATTATCTACATTGTTATCTTTTTATTTAAAAAATACTGTTGATGTAAAGGCAATGATGTAGCAATAGCTGCTATTGTTATCTCTATTATCTTCATTGTTATATTTTTATTTAAAAAATACTGTTGATGCTAAGGCAATGATGTAACAATAGCTGCTATTGTTATCTCTATTACCTACATTGTTATCTTTTTATTTAAAAAATACTGTTCATGTAAAGGCAATGATATAACAATAGCTGCTATTGTTATCTCTATTATCTACATTGTTATCTTTTTATTTAAAAAAATACTGTTGATGTAAAGGCAATGATGTAACAATAGCTGTTATTGTTATCTCTATTATCTACATTGTTATCTTTTTATTTTAAAAAATACTGTTGATGTAAAGGCAATGTATGACAATAGCTGATATCGTTATCTCTATTATCTGCATTGTTATCTTTTTATTTAAAAAACACTGTTGATGTAAAGGCAATGATGTAACAATAGCTGATATTGTTATCTCTATTATCTACATTGTTATCTTTTTATTTAAAAAATACTGTTGATTTAAAGGCAATGATGTAAAAATAGCTGCTATTGTTATCTCTATTATCTACATTGTTATATTTTCATTTGAAAAAAATACTGTTGATGCTAAGGCAATGATGTAACAATAGCTGCTGTTGTTATCTCTATTATCTACATTGTTATCTTTTTATTTAAAAAAATACTGTTGATGTAAAGGCAATGATGTAACAATAGCTGCTATTGTTATCTCTATTATCTACATTGTTATCTTTTTATTTAAAAAATATTGTTGATGTAAAGGCAATGATGTAACAATAGCTGCTATTGTTATCTCTATTATCTACATTGTTATCTTTTCATTTATAAAAGTACTGTTGATGTAAAGGCAATGATGTAACAATAGCTGCTATTGTTATCTCTATTATCTACATTGTTATCTTTTTATTTATAAAAAAAATGTTGATGCTAAGGCAATGATGTAACAATAGCTGCTATTCTTATCTCTATTATCTACATTGTTATCTTTTTATTTTAAAAAATACTGTTGATGTAAAGGCAATGTATGACAATAGCTGATATCGTTATCTCTATTATCTGCATTGTTATCTTTTTATTTAAAAAACACTGTTGATGTAAAGGCAATGATGTAACAATAGCTGCTATTGTTATCTCTATTATCAACATTGTTATCTTTTTATTTAAAAAAATATTGTTGATGTAAAGGCAATGATGTAACAATAGCTGCTATTGTTATCTCTATTATCTACATTGTTATCTTTTCATTTATAAAAGTACTGTTGATGTAAAGGCAATGATGTAACAATAGCTGCTATTGTTATCTCTATTATCTACATTGTTATCTTTTTATTTATAAAAAAAATGTCGATGCTAAGGCAATGATGTAACAATAGCTGCTATTCTTATCTCTATTATCTACATTGTTATCTTTTTATTTAAAAAAATACTGTTGATGCTAGGGCAATGATGTAACAACAGCTGCTGTAGTTATCTCTATTATTTACATTTTTATCTTTTTATTAAAAAAATACTGTTGATGTAAGGGAAGTTATGTAACAATAGCTGTTGCTGTCATAGTAAAGCATCTATCACATCATTTACTTAATCTGGGAATTCTGGAACATAGGAACTAAAGAACAGGGGCACTACGGAATTTCGGAATAAAAGAATAAAGGAACGTTCCTCATATGAATTCCATGGTCCTTTATTCTCAATAAGGGGAACACTAATCAACGATGACAAGTTCCAAAGTTCAACGAACAAATGAACAAATAATGCGTTCCCCTGTTCCTCGTGGTATTCCTTTATTCCGTTCTGTGAAAAATGGAACAAATAGGCCAGAATGGTTTCTACTAAATATGCATTGTTCTATCTCTACCAGCATTATATCAGTGGAATTTATGTTCATATGTCGTGCACACAGTGTCATGGCATGCATCACAAAAAAAATCGTGGCATTTAGCTCGTTTTTATGAGCATGAGCATTGTTACAAAATGCTTACACTGTCATTTTCTTTTGTCGATTGTTGATGATGATTATCATCATCATCATCACATCGTCGACATCTTCGTTGTCCTTTGGACATTACGATAGCGTTGCTATTTGTAAATACTAATTTGGCGGTTTTCAGAAAAGCCATTTCTTCAGATCAAAAAGCAAATAAAACCTTTTGAACTAGCATTCATTTATCAGATGACTTAGAATCTTTAGGAAATGGACTCATATCCTATATTACTAATATGCTTAAATACAAATCAGGTGGCCCATTGTTATGGCACTTTGTTACATTGAACAAGAAAGGCTTTTTCCCTGGGTCACCTAGAGATGCGCTTCTTTCTTAAATCGATCCCGTTTCTGGCTGGACACTGTTTAAAGATTTTGCTAAGCATTTTGAAACCCATAAGTTGGTTGAAATTTCAATTTTCTCTCGGCTCAAAAAAGTTTTGATTTTGATGGCGGCCATCTATTATGTTCTTTTCACCACACGAACATTGAATCTTTTGTGTGCAACTCTCAGGGGTTTATTCAATGACTTGCGGCTTTAAAATATTGGATTCCATACAAAATCTTAACTGTCATACGACTATCGCACAATCGTGAGACGTGAGAATTTCTTTTCGCGCGATTTTCGCACGACCATAAATACAAATTGTGACATTTTTGTCGCAGCAGAGCCTTCACGATTACATTACTACGAATTAGGGCCTGTTCATATGAGGTGGGATATCCAACTCAGGTGGGATAGCCCACTGAGGTGGGATCCATACGATACTGTGATTTGAACATGAAAACAAAATTGCGTTCATATGAGAGGTGGGATATCCCACTTAGGTGAGATCTCACTACCGTGCCGGTGAGATCTCACCTCGGTGGGATGAAAATTCCCCATATGAACGAACTTAAGTGAGCCAGCTCACTTCAGTGGGATGAATTTGTCAATTATACGCAGGCGCGAATCCAATAAACAATGAAAATCATTTCCATTGAATGGTGCCATTAAATTCGAATGACTGTCTGGCTCACCTTGCCGGGCTGAAATTCATCATATGAACACGCGTTGAAAATCACCTATCCCACCTGAGTGGGATATCCCACCTCATATGAACAGGCCCTTAGTTGTGATGTAGTTTTTCTTGCAAGATATTTTGAGATATGAAAATGAAACACGCTTTCCAGACAATGGATACCTTTCCCAACGGTATATTTATTCGAAGCATGCGATTGGGCCTAATATCTCTCAACTTCACGCTCAAATACAATATTACAACAGTACTGTTGTGAACAAAAAGGCTTCTCCGACTCCAGCGATGTAAAAGCTTTTATGTCAACAAAAGTCCCAAGACGAAAGTAGAATTTTAAGAGTTAAGAATGAATTTTGAAAGAGCATGAGAGTTTCTGGTGATTTTTAAAGGATTTTCTGCCACTAAATAAATGATTCGAGGTGAATTGGACATTTCTGGGTGGTTTTGGGTGCTTTTCATCAAGTTATAGTTCATTTTTAGTGCTTTTCGCTGGTTTTGGGCAATTTCGGGTTATTTTGCGTTTTTGGTAAGTACGTTTTCACGTTTTCAGGGGTCAAAGGACGTCAAAGGACACTAGGAGACCGTAATTCATTTTGGAATTTTACTCATATTCTTTGTGTTTTCAAGAAGAGTTCTTTCTTTGATTATTTCCATAAAACTTCACGCTAAACTTTATGTTTTACTTTTACAGGGCATATTTCAATGCATATCAAACACTACTAAGAGGCCATACATTTTTCGGGTTTCGAGTTGAATGTTCATTTGAAAATTCAAAGCACAAACACACATAATGAAAATCGTTCACATATAGTGATATATTTATTGTTCATGAAGGACATTTAGAATTGAAGTCTGCGGTGAGATAGGGATAGGATTTGCAAATTTACGCAGCAGTAATACTGCTAATTTTGCGTCTGAAGTTGATGTAAAAGCGTTTGGAATATTCTCAGTAGATCTGGAAATTTGGTGGCAAAAATTTTCATTAACCATTTACCATCGAACTCTTTGACTTTTATTTAGGCTGTTCATAATAGGATTTTCGAATGCAGACAGGGTATAAAAACGTTTGCATTAGAATTCAAGTGGATGGAACACAGTCAGAGATACCCTTAACTTCCGTGACTCACTGGCTGACCTTCAGCTTTCATATCATAATGATGATGATGATGATGATTTTGATGACATGAAGATAATGATGATTGTGATGATGATGGTTATCATTATTATTGTTATTATGATTTTGATGGCATGATGATTATAATGATGATGATGATCTGATGATGATTATCATTATGATGATGATCATGATCATGTTAATGATGATGATGATCAGGATGATTCTAATTGTGATTATAATGTTATAGTTGATGATGGCGATAATGATAATTTTGACCGTGATGATAACTATGATGATGATGATGATGATGATGATGATGATAATGTTCTTTTTTGTCCACAGTTAAATACCCTTCCATCAATTCTCTTATGGGTTTACCATTACAAGTAGACTAGCTTTTAAACTTGACGCCAGCGATGCGGGTAAGTTTTTACCTTGACACCCGCGATGCGGGTGAATAATAGTACCAGTTTAGCCTTGGAAAGACAAGATACCACTCAGCTGCCTTTTAACCTGCCGCCTTTAAACTTGCAGCCTTCTGAATTTTCGCTAGAGTCCGGGAGGTTAGCTCCCCATGGCATCCCACAACCTCCCCGGACTCTAGCGAAAGTTTAGAAGGCTGCAAGTTAA